>SNQJ01S0131165.1:8262-25866 GCA_010110895.2 Picea sitchensis | reverse complement strand
TATGAGAATAATCAAACCTGGGTTGCATTGTTCCTATGAATGTGTTGGATCTTGAGATCCTACTGGATCTATGGTAAGAGATCCCTTCTCCTGCAACTACCCTTTAAGGCTTAACAGTTTAAACATATGTGAATACATACCTCTTATAGTATTTGCAGGTACTGGCACCATTTGGTAGTAACAGTGATAATTACCAACTCTTAAAAACTTCAAGGGTGACTGCTACTAGTACTGCAGCTAATACTTCAACTGATACTGCAACTGCAATTGATACTACAACTGATTCTGAAATTGCAATTGTAACTGCAACTTAGGGTTTTATGAGGAAACCCTAATTTTTCAAACTTCAAATTTTGAAATTCTGATCCAGGGGATTGATGCATTGAGCTGAGGCGAGTAAGCTAGTGCAGTCAGATTTCTGAAAATCCAAATTTTACCCCTTGAAATTGAGCTTGCGGAAATATGGACTGGTACTTCTCGTACTGGTTCTGGTTTCCTGGTTTTCTGGTACCAATGAAAACTAGGGTTTCACTTTTCGGGAGTTTTGTCCACTGAAAAGGTGCGCTCAATGTGCCAAAAGATTCACTAGGGTAGGGCACACTTTTCTCGACGATTTTTAGGAAAAAAATCCTCTCCAATAAAAAAGCCCTGAAATTCTTGTACGACAACAATGTGTTTTTCCTTATCTAGTGAAAGGTTCTCTCATCAGCTTAGCTCTGATACCATGTTAAGTTTTGAGCTATTATTAGGTTTCTTTTCAATTTACTAGATAACAATATCATAGGTAGGATCATTGAGAGAAACAAAATCACAAGATACACAACATTTATCCTGGGAAACCCTCATGGGGGAGAAAACTGAGCAAAAACTTCCTTAATATAGATAGCCAATACAATGCCAAGACAATAAACCAAACACTAGAGAATATCCTCCACTGAGCAATGTGCCTCTCTCTCTTCCTTCTTCCGGCAACTGGCAACTACAACTTCCTTCAAAATTGCGCACTAGATGAGTGAGATGAGTGAGTGAACAAATGAGGCATTGGCTTCCTTTATTTATACAAACTGGTAGGTGATGAAAAGGTGTCTCTTCACTAGGCAGGGCCGACTTGTCTTCTAAGTGGTTAAAACTGCTTTAATTAGCTTGAGGGCCGACTTCTCGATTTGCATAATATATTTAGGGTTTGACCAATCCACAAAAGGGGATTTGGTCAATTACAATGCCTGACATGATAAATCCACAAAAGGGGATTGATATTGATTAATAATGACTCAATAATAAATAGAATACTCTTTTCAGTTACAATATTTCAACACATTTTTTTTGCAAGCAAGATTTTTTTTATTTTCTTTTTGAACTCAAAGACGATCATGATTTGATCTTTCATATAGGTCCATAGTTCTTAGCAACAATAGGATTTTACCTTAATAAGTGGACACCTGACTTCAACCATGAGAATGATGTTCCTTCAGGGGTTCCAGTGTGGGTTCGTTTGTCAGATCTTCCTCTTCATTGTTGGAGTGATGATGCTTTGAGGTGTATTGGGAATTCCATAGGGAAATACATAGATCAACATGAACCAAAGGAGCACATATTCTCATGTGCAAGGATCTATGTTGAAGTGGATTTTTAGAAAGGGATCCCCGAAGTCATAGTCATTACATTGAATAATTGACAGCATGTGCAACAATTAGACTATGAACAACTCCCATTTAAGTGCAATATTTTCCATGAATATGGGCATTTTGCAAAAAACTTCAAGAAGACTGGAAACCCTCTTCCATCTGGTTCTGGCAAGGAGAAACAATGGCAGGAGGTTTCAAAGAAAATTGGATATCCTAGTAACAAACAATTCTCCCCCTCCTAGCTCGATGGTTGGCCCTTCTAACAACGATTCAAATCCATTGGTGAAAAACAAAGGGAATGTGTGTCAAGGAAGTGAAGCAATAGTAAAAAATAGCTTTGAAATTGAGTCTCAAGAAGTGGTACTCACTTAAAATTATTCTCCCATAATTATTGGTGAGGGTTCGCTCTCTCTAGAGGCTCCTTCAGTCTAACCATCCATTGTTCCTAATTCAATGAACATCAAGTCTTCTCTATGGAAAAGTGAGGATAGGAGAGAAGAGAAAAAGGTTTTTTTCAATGTACCGCATAAAGAAGTATGATCTCGGTTTGTTCCAAAACCGGAAGATGTTGACCTATTTATCGATGTGGAGGCAACATTTTTTGAAGAAAAGTATCACTCGAAGGCAGAAAGCATTGGTGAATAGGAGTTGAGAGATAGGGATTTTGAAGAAATTATTCCCATAATTTTTGGGAGGAAAGCAACAATAAATGTACAAGAGGAGCAATCCAACAAAAACATTTTAATGGGGTCGCAACAAACTATTCCCAAAATGATTGGATGGCCTAAGTAGAATAAAAATGTTGGAGTAAATACAAGAAATAAAGGGGTTTCACACCCAATTCCCCTTAAATAATGATCTTGGTCTCCTAGAACTCTAGAGGTCTTGGAAACAACCCCAAGATATCAAATGTCAAGGATCTAGTCTATTCTGAAAAACCCCATATTTTATGATCTAGGACACCAAAATTAATGCAGAAGAAGCTACCAGACTTGGGAAAAGTCTTAGAAATTCCAATGAGTCTATTGTTGTAGACTCTAGAGGGGCTCCCGGAGGTTTGTGCACTATTTGGAGCATAAACGAGGAAAGTTTAGAGTTTTTTTACAAAACTTGGCTTTGGATTCTTACTCCATTTTCTATCCAAGCAGAATAATAGACTATTTTTGGTAATCAATGTCTACATGTCAGCTAATCCCGTGGAAAAATCAATGTGTTGGATATATCTTCTCAATCTCAAAGGTATTGAATTCTCTATTGATTGTGTTCTAGTCAAAGACTTCAATATTGTTGGGAACAATTCTAAAAAGAGGGAGAATTTTCAAGAGGGACCTCCTCCAAGATAAATTGAAGGAATTGATCATAGATTAGGATTTGTTGGTTATACAATCTCAAAGGAGGAAATTCACCTGGACCAACATGAGGACAGACAGGGTGACATTGCGATGCACTTGGATCATTTCATAATCCATAGTAATTTTCTCCAACAAAATCCAATTATGAAGTCCTTCATTATTCCTTCTATCCTCTCCGACCATAAACCCATTTCACTTCACATTTAAGACTCTCTTGACTACGGACCTCTTCCAATTTATTTCAATCCCCTTTGGCTCAATTGTGAAGAAGTGATCTCTTTAGTGGAGTCGACTTGGAAAACATGGATCATAGGTACCCCAGTTTATATTTGGGAGAAAAATCTACTTTTAGTTAAGCAGGCCCTTAAGATTTGGGCCAAAATTTCTTTCAATCCACTAAACAAGGAGAAATAAATTACAAAGGGTGCGTTAGAAAAACTCCAGCGAGATCTTGAGGACAAAGAAATCACTGACCAATAACAAAATGAAGAAATTAATCTCCAAACTAGGTATCAAATGGTTTTGAGGCAAGAAGAAGAAATTTGGAGATTAAAATCTCGTAGCCTATGGATTGAAACAGGTGACAGAAACACAATTTGTTTTCATAACCAAGCCAAAGCTCAGCAATCCCAAAACAACATGGCTAGTATCACTCTAGATGATGGTTCACGGGTGTCATGTCTTTCAGGTATCAAAGCCGCTGTGAGGTCCCATTTTGCATGTCTATATACTCAAGAGGAAGAAGTGGATCCCTCTAGTATTGATTATATGTTACAGCATATTCCCATTATTATCTCGTATGAATACAACAGGATACTCACCCAACATATCATTGAAGATGAGATAATTTTCGCCATTTGGAGTCTAGATCCAGATAAAGCTCCCAGGCTGGATGGATTCTCTATTTCTTTTTATAGACAATTTTGGAACGTAATTAGGTATGATCTCAAGAAAATGTTACAATAAACCCATCATACATTAAGGATATGAGGGAACATTAACTCTTCCTTCATTGCTTTGGTGCCAAAAGAATCCAATCCTTCCACTTTTGCTAGGTTTCGACCTATATCATTTTGCAACTCATATTATAAAATTTTGTCAAAGATCATAGCTTCCTCACTAAAAAATCTTCTATCAAAGGTTATTTCTCCCAATCAAGGAGGATGTATGCAGGACAAGCAAATTATGGATAACATTGTTTTGTTCAAGAAGAAATTCACTCTAATGTGAAGGCCAAAGTTAAAGGTGTGGTTGTTAAGCATGACAAGGCTAACATGTTTGATCGTGTGAGACATGATTTCCTCTTTTAGGTTCTTGAACAATTTAGGTTCTACTCCAACTTCATCAAATAGGTGGCATCTTGCATAAGTGGTCCATGGATTTCTCCTCTTGTGAATGGGTGACCAACTAATTTTTTCCAAATAAGCAGGGGGTTTCTCCAAGGTTTCCCTCTATCTCCCCTTATTTTCATCCTAATGACAAAATATTTAAGTAGGAGACTTGAATATGAAATATTGGTGGGTAATATTTTGACGTTACCTATTACACAAGGTGTCAATAATTTGAATCGATCTCAATTTGTTGAACACACTCTCCTACTACAAGGTGCCTCGGTGATCATTGTTGGTTGTTTTAAATTTTCTCTTCACTCCTTTTTAGATTCCTTAAGAGGAGTCGTTAACTACAAGATATGTCAAATATTGGGTTGGAACTCTTCACCACAAGAATTACAGTTGTTTCTTGAGTATTCCAATTCCCTGTGGTAGAGAAATGGTCCTCATTTCACTATATTGGTATTCCTATCTCCCTGAAAAACTCTACTTCTCAAAATTGGTTGCCCATATTGGAAACAATAAATCAGAAATTCATAAAATGGGGGACTCAATGGTTGAATATGGCTTGAAGGGTCATATTAATTAAATCATTCTTGGCGGATCTTCCAATTTATCAATGTTTTGTCTTATTATCCCCCCGAGGAGTAACAAACTACATCTCAATGAAAATCTGGTAGTTTCTATGGTAGGCTAGGAAATCTAATAAAAAAGAAATCATTTGGTCAGATGAAATCAAGTAATATGCCCAAAGGGAAGGGGGGTGGGAATTTCTAATCCAAAGCTTATGAAAAAAGATATGGGAGTTAAATTTCTATGGCAGTTTATCTCTAACAAACCAACCTGGTGGAAGAGAGACATTCTAAAAAAGAATTTCTATGGTCCAAGGAAGTGTTGTTTAGAGAATCCAACCAAGCTTGAAAAGGTATCTCATGTATTCAATCTTTTAATGGAAACAATTCCTACAATTCATGACAACTTGTATTGGATACCTGGGAATGGTAAAAGCATAAGCATATGGGAGGATCAAATCATGGCGAAACGGCCTCTCTCGCAACGATTGGATTTGATTCCATTAAAGATGTAGAGGGAAGAGCATGGACTTAAGACTCTTTATGATATTTCCTCCTGAAACAACAACCTTCGGTCCAATTGGAAATCATTTTCTCTCCCTAAGACTTTGTTTGAATCATATAATACAATATTTTTTTCTCTACAAGGTTGTGCTCCTTGGTGCAGGGACCAGGTGAATATTTGAGGTTGGGGCGAGTCGCTCTTTAGTGTCAAAAAGAGATACAATTACATGCTAGAAACCTCTCTTTATTTTTTTCACTTTGATGTTTGTAAGACCATCTGGAATTGTGACGATTTACCCAAAGTAAACAATTTATATTGGTTATTGATGCATAGGAAGATTATCACTGTTGAGAACCTCTAAAAACTGGGAATAGTGGGACTTTCACACTACAACCTCTGTCTTATCCATGAAGAAACAATTTGGCATATGTTCATGGACTATCAATTTACACATGAAGTTTGGTCCTATGCCTTAGATACTTTACAACAAAGACTTATCTAGCCTCATTCTTGTTCTGACTTCTTCGTCCAATGGAGAAAAAAGGTATAGATGGAGCCTCAAACAAAAGGATCAATTCAGAAGGCTCTGGGATGCCTTACCCAAGTACATCTATTGGAGCATATGGCTAACTCGTAATAAAAAAATATTACAAGATGAGTAAAAGAGACCCCACTAAGTAGTTGCTAAAGCTCCTGCCTTGGTTTCAAATTGCATGTCCTATCGTCTTCCTAGTAAGGATGGGATCTCTCAAGGTTTAGACACTACTTAAAAACAATGGTTGATCCAGCTTAATCTGAGTGTTCATCAATCTTCATCAAAAAGAGTGAGTTCCCCATTACCTAACTAGATTATCATACTTTCAGAGTAGGAGTTTAAAAGTGGTTATCTCGACAACAAACCAATTTTTTACTCTTTGATGGAGCATCTCGGAACAACCTAGGGGTTGCAAGTGCACAAGGATTATTTGTGAGTTCGGAGGTAATATTGTTGCACGTTTTTCTTGGGATCTAGGTATTACATCCAAAAATATCGTTGAAGCCTACACCCTTTGGAAGGGTATTAATATCGCTCAGGATCAGGGGATCAAGAGGATCATTATTTTTGGTGACTCTATGATCGTGATAAGGACTCTTGTTAAAGGCCAAGTGGTGAGGAACAATATGCTAGCAAGTGTCATTACCCAAATTTTAACTCTCCTCAAGGATTTTGATGAGTATAAGCTAATTCATATCAAACAAAATTACAACCCCTTGGTGAATCGATGGGCCAGAGTTGGAGCGGGGTTAAATGAGGGTATAATCATTGTAAATGGAAATTATTCCTCCCATTCCATCCCTTAACATGAAGTGTTCATTTAAATGAAGAAATGGGTGGTAGTACAAATTCCACTCATTCTGGTTGATTTTTTCCACGATATGTCTTACGTATAGAGGGTGCAATCAATTAAATATGTGCAAAATTAAATTGCCTAGGGGGATGGCTCTGGATGGGGTTATAAATAGTCCTCGAGGATGGATCGGTATGTGGGTTCAAGTTCTGGGAGGGAAATGACAGGGTTTTTTTGTGGTGTATTGAGGGTGGTGGCCTTTGGCGGAGGGTTTTCTTAGTTTCTTGTTCAATGCGAGAAGTCTTTTTCCTTTGGACCAAGTATCTCCTAGTTTTCAAGTTCATTTTATGTGGGATTTTCTCTATAAACTCTCTCGGTTCTATTCAAATTAATTTTGTTGGCATTTATGGTGGTTCTCTAATACCTGGTAGTGATCCTTCTTCTACGGTTTGGAATGATTATGGTAGGAATATCTCTATTGTCTCTGGAGCTCTCTTGGACAGAGAATTAGCTAGTGGTTTTGTCATTTTTTGTGGGATTTTCTCTATAAACTTTGTGGGTTCTGTTCAAATTATTTTTGTTGACATTTTTGTTGGTTCTCCAACATCTGTTCGTGAGACTTTTTCCGAGGTTTGGAATGGTTATGGTGGTAATATCTCTATTGTTTATGGAGCTCTATTGGATAGAGAACTAGCTTGTGATATTGAAGAGCTTTCCCCACCTCTTCTTTCTATTCCAGACAGTATGTGTGGTGACAATTGTTCAATAATTTTAGAAGTTTCTTCAATCAAAGACATGGAACCCAACGAAAATGAATTAAAATGCATACTTAGGTGTCATGAGGAGATTATTGCAGCCAATAGAGATCTCCTTCATTAGGTCTTGGTTAAGCTTGGGGATTTGGAGTAGGCCATTGCTAATCTAGAAGTTGAGTGTCAACACTTGAGTTCATTGGTCCTACCTCAATATTCTCAATCTACCTCCTTCAACCAAAATTATACTGCTTCTCATCATGGACTCTTAGAGGTGAATCAGAATGGTCATGACATTGTGCCAATGGAAGTAGAAGGGAATTCACCAATGTGTGATGAAGTTCAGGAGCCACCTAATAATGAGTCAATTTTTAATTGATGTTCTTTAAAGAATTTTTCTTTTAGGACAGTTTGTCAAAGTAGTTTATAGTCAACATGTTTGGAAAACTTTTAGGAAGGTGTATATATGATATTCCCTACTGGTTGAAGGTGATTCTATAGACCTTGTACCAAATTTATGTACAAGACGTTTGATATTGTTGTTTTCATTTGCACACACACACACACACACACATATATATAGAGAGAGAGAGAGAAGTGGAATAGGTGAAGGCCATGATAGTTGCACTAGTTAAGATTGGAAATGTCATCCATGTTGGTAATGCCAACACCACAAGTGTAATTTCACAACTCATTGATGTTGCAAGAAATTATTTTGTTGGAATTGCCCTTAGAAGTTCCATCAAAGTAAGTATATATTTATTTTAATTTTGAATTTTTCAAACAATAAAAAATTTAAGGTTTGATTTTTTAATATCATCATTTTTTAAATAAAATAAACTTTAAAATAAATCTTTACC
The DNA here is from genome assembly GCA_010110895.2 of Picea sitchensis. NCBI lineage: Eukaryota > Viridiplantae > Streptophyta > Pinopsida > Pinales > Pinaceae > Picea > Picea sitchensis. The sequence continues at coordinate 17,541 of SNQJ01S0131165.1, read as the reverse complement.
ATTGTATTGTATGAATATGTCATCAACTTTGTGATATCTCAATCAATTCTTGGTAATTCAAAGTTAACATAAATATATGTTGACATAATACAACATAAATTTGTTATAATAAACAATAAATATGACAATAGAAATATATCAAAATCACATTTTATGCTTGTACTATTTAATGTATTTTCAATGTGATAGTTGTAAATGGTTGTTAACTTTTCATATCCAACATTATAAAATGAAGAAAAAAACATAATTGGCCAATTATAGATACCCGTAATAAAATGATACATCCACAATATAATTGTCAAAACAAAACATTTACATATCACTCCTCGTAGTCATCACTGTGATTATCTTGCTCGCTTGGCATTATAAGCATGTTTTTCTAAAAAAGATTCTTTGATCTTATATCATGTCTTCATACGAACCACCAATCCCCATCCAATACATCTGGGTAAAAAAAAACTTGGTTGCAGTGTTTTGGGAAAACATAAGCCTCCTAAGTTTCAACCCACATTATTTTAGAGTTAATACATATTAGCCCACTATCATGATCTTCCTTTCCATTCCACTGGTCAAATTTATCCCACCACTTGCAACTAAAAATAACACATTGAAAAGATGAGAAGCCCACTTCCATGATCTCTTGTATCTTTCCAATGTAACCTAATTTTCCCTCTATTAGGTTTTAATCATGGTGGCTAGCATGACTATATTGGTCGAACTCAACCTATATTCCACAATGTTGTGTGATGTGTCCATCATTGGCATCCTTGATGCAAAAATGATGTCCATATGCCCCCATATATGGGAACAAATGCACCTGTAAAAATGCAAACAAAGGACAATGTCATATGTCTAATAACCCAATCATTGATAAAAACATAATGCATGTTACAATTCAAATGGGAATTATAAATTGAATGTTGTACTCATAAATCTTATTATTGATTTGTTTCACCCAATCCCTATGTTTAGTGCCTCCAACTCTTCTACACTTGGGTAACGATTCAACATGCCATATTTCTTAGTGATCTAATCAACCACCCCACTATTAGGAGAGATCTTTGTCATATTTTTTTAAATGATTAGGATAAGGCATGTTTTTACCATTCAACCATCTAAATGTTTTCATGTTATTGTCCCATTTCCTTCTGTTCTCTTCATACAACGTGAACCATGGTCGCATTGTCTCCACGTTGTAAAGAATGAATTTATCGATAGCATCAATTCCTAAATTCGTTGATGTATACAAGAAATCAAAACAAATAGTATGAGATAAAATATATATTATCAACTTTAGTGTACACAGTTGATTTGTACAAATTTGAAAAAAGATAATTGAATTACTCTTTATCATATGCCTTTTTACGTTCGTTTGGAGTAGCTCCCATTCCCTTTTTTCCTCATCCCATGAACGATTCGTATACTATGTACCCCTCCTCCATAGATCCCTCTAGTTTTTTCCTTTGTCAAACAAACCCCTTCAATTTTTTAATGTACCTCTCTAATAAGAACATCCAATGACAAGAGAACACCCCAACTAATTCAACCTCATCAGGTAGGTGAATTAAAATATGGAATTGCAAGTCCATAAAAATTGTGGGTAGTTCATTCTCAAACATACACACAATCTTATCTCTCTCTCGACGCAACCATGGAATGCTAGCCATATGAATCTCCTTTGATGTGATCCAACATACAACTGTAGATAATTTCGATATGGAACGTCATAGGTCCTAGGTAAGTCATGGTTCACACAACCACACAAGAGCAAATGATAATGACACTACAAAATAGACACATGCATAGTTAATTACCATAAAGTTGTGAGTGCATAGTATATTTTAACCTACACTATAGAAAAAGAAACATGTATTCAACATACATACCCTTAGAAGGTTCAGATGGTCATGTGATTTCAACCCCAACAAATTCCCTTATACAATGAAGCAATGTCGTAGAATCGACCCATATAAAGAAGGTGCCTTCACACCCAATATAACATCCTTCACCATAGAAAGATCATCTTTCTTCGAAATCCACAAGACATCACCTTATTTAAAAGACCAAGAGGGATGAGCCTCTCTTCTACTTTATTTTCTTGGCTAATGTCTCTTTTTAGTATTCGAATAAGTAATATCATTCCTAACAACCAATGTGTCACTTTTATCCGATGACATGTGCCTCCATAACGAAGATGAAACATTTTTTTAATATATGCACGGGATCTAGTAAGTGGGAAATCTTAAGATGCTCTCAATATGGAAGCTCATAAAATACAAATTTGGATTTCATCCTAATGGGCATTTTCTCAACATCTGTTTCAAAATATTCATGATCATCAAATATAGGCTCCCCATTTGAATCAAACAATTCTGCCATTTCCTTCTCCTTCTTTGTGTAATATTCCTTAATCGAATTTGTCGGTGTGATTATTTCAAGTCTTTGGGTTCTCTCTGGTTTACCATTGAAAGCAAATGCAACTCTTCTATAAGGGTGGTATTTTGGGAGGAATACCCTCGAGCAGTCTTACATTAACTTTCATATGTTGTTGGACCACCTCACCTTTATAGAAGGTCCACAACATTTACATCCATGATACCCTTTTGTTACAAGATTTGCGATGTTTTTGTATACAAAGCATGTTAGTGCAAAAAAGATAGTTGCACCAGATTAGGTATGCCTAATAAAATTACAGATATAAACAAATCAATCAACATTCTTACCATAGAAAACTCATAGTCATGGATAATCATGTGTTGTATATGCACATATGCCATACAATGTAAAATACCTCTCCATTAGGATGGGTCTTGATACATCATATACATGTATCCCTTCCCATAATTACTTAAATTCATCGATCAATGGTTGGAGGTGGACATCCATTCTCTTTCACTTGTTTCTATCTATGACTATAAGAGACAACATAAGATGTTCATTCTTCACGGACATCCATGGGGGGATATTCTTGTTTTGGAGGGAATACGAGTTAACTCCATCCATGTATATGATCAATCATAGGCTCTATACTTCATCCTTGAATGTATTGTTCCATGTATCCTCTATATGCTTCATGGATATTGAATCTGTTGGGATTCACATAACTCCTAACTCACTTCTATGTGAGGCATTCCACCCTTGCAACATGACTAATTGTTTTCAAGGAAAGAGCCTTTGAATCCTTGGAATTATAGGTGTGTGCCTCATTATCTTCTGAGGAGGACCATGTGCCTTACCCTTGATTTTTTATTTATGGTACCTGTCATGTCCACATTTCAGACATACATCTTTGTTTTCATATTCATCTATGTATAGAATAAAATAATTTGGACATGTGTGGTATGATATGTACTCAACATCCAACCTTTTCAGCATTTTCTTTGCCTCTGCACAGCCATCGGGAAAGACAATATCACTCAAATGTACCTTATCTTTGTGTAATCTACAATTAGTGGGCAATAGATATGTACATTGTCAATAAGCATGCATAAAATCAATCATTTTCAATGTTCATCGTGTGACAAGATTCCTTAAAAAATAGGGGACTTAATGGTTAGTTACCTCAAAAGTTTCAAGAAAAATGTTTCTAACATACCATACATTGCTTTCAAGTTGTACAATAACATTTTTTTCCCTATTTGGGCATACCTTGACCCCTATCCAAAGAAAGGAGTGGTGGAAGCAGATTTTAGGATTTCGAAGAAGGTATCGATGATATCTGCATCATCCCCTAGTTCATTTTGTTGGAATGCATGTAACAACATTCCCTCCGTGGATTAGGTATCTCGTAAAAAATAATCCATCCCGACTTCTATATCATTTCCTTCATCCCCAAGATGTGAAGAACTAGTGTTACTATAGAGGTTTTGAATTGGTGACTCAAGACATAGTGGGAATTTAATAGGTGGTTGTTTCAACCATGTTTGGTATGCTTCCTCTCCTATCTATGCTCATTTAATAACATTATCTTGATTTAACATCGTAGTGGCATGCAATGGTAGATGGTAGACACGTCGTTCATCGTCATAATATTGATTGTAAAAATATTGAACATTACATCGATAATATTAGTAACACAATGCATTTAGTATGTTCAAACATTGTACTAAACATTTATTATAAGCATGGAAATTTGTTTTCCAATAATAAACATGCAACCAACCACTTTATAAAACAAATGTTGAATTAAGCAATACATTTACGTTAGTTCCATTGAAAATCCAAAAATACAATTACTTAATCATGTTTTTCTTACACCCCAAGAGGATGTCTAAAGGTAGACCCAATGCAAGGTGTTTTTAACGAGCAGTTGGTGGTGTACGAAAATTATAGTTTATTAACAACTCATCACTATGAGACAAACAACATGTTGCATGCACAACAACAAATTTGGATGCATTTGTTTTCATAAAGAACTCTTTGTCATTGGAATGTTCCTCGCAAGAACAATTTGCACTAAATAATGAGGAGCTATAGCTATTTATGAACCCTGCAATATTCCCATGATTTTTTGGACAACCATCAATATATAACAAGTTTTTCCTGTTAAAGGTTCCAGAAGCATAATCGTTCATGCACATACTATACATGGAAATGCTATGTTTGTAGTCAACAATATTCAAGTTATCATACCAACTATAAAGAGGACCACAAAATGAATAAGTGCTACTGATTGTTTGGAAGGAACAATACACGTGAAACGATAAACAACCCAAGATTTGAAAATTTAATTTAGACTTAGCAATCATATAACTATTACCACAAAAAGAGAATTTGGTTCCAACATTGGGCACAGGCATGGAAGATGGCCAAGTACCATACAAAGCGCGCTTGTAACAAGTTTGGTATTTACTTTGCAGATGGATAGGAAGAGGGAAGTCATCGCTACCTTCCAACAATTGAACTGAATTTGGTGTGTACTTGGATATTTTTTCTCTCAACTCATACAACTTTTTGGATCTCCTAGTAGAGATGTTTTGGGTAGTATTGATATCATACGTTGGCTCACTAGAACTCTCCATTAACTCAAAATAAGGAGACGGGTTGGTCAATTTAGGACAAAAATTAGTTGATCTAGCTTCCAACTTTTCAAAAAAGGAGCATATGGAAGTGTTCCTACATGTATTTTCTATATCACCTATTAGATTCTTGACCGCATTGGGAGGTATTAAATCGTCCACTTTGGGTAGTCCATCATTAATATAATGGGACAATGGGACACATCGAGGGTTCTCCTTCAACCCTTTACATTTTGGTTAACCACATACTACTGGGGTGTCATAAAAGAGATCCAATTCATGGTGTAATTCCATTGACCCAAACTAGTTGTTGGAAGATGTCATGCTACAATTGGCAGGGTAAATTAGCTCTCCATTTTCACCAAACATCTACTTGCGACATATTTTTCATGATAATATCTTGTGGCCTTTTTGGACTGGTGGAATATATTTTGCATTTGAACTCAATCCTAAATCACAATCCTACAAAATTCAATGAACAATTATTTAAATGCACGTGCATAAATAACATAAATTCAATGAGATAAATGAATTATAAATAAAATCTAGACTTACTACAAATGGTGGGGGAGAACTTGAAGATCTTCCAATGATATGGAATGAGTTGGAATCTGAAGAATTGACCATTTGATATTATAACATTGTTTTCCTACATTTGAGCCAAAACCATCATCAATTCATGAATGAATTCTTAAAAGAAAGTTTGGGAAGCATAGAACAATCTCACTTCAAATAGAATTTTGAATGAATTTTAAAATTTATTTGTGTGCTTAATTATTTTCTAACGCACCGGTGCATTTGTATATACAAAATGCATCGATACGCTAAATTATGATAGGCACCGAAGAGTGACCTCCATTTTTTCCTCTACAAAGAAAAACTTCCACAAAATTTTAATTGCATAAGTTTGCATTTATATTTTGTCAATTAAATTGTTTGTCAGTATGTTTTTATGTACAAAACACATCTATGCGCTTTAAATTGTATAGCGGATAGAAAAATTAAGCTACAAAAAAAAAAGTGTGTTTATCATTAATGTGCCAAAACATACAATGAAAAAATGATCACGAATTTCATTTTTCTAAATGTTTGTGTTTATAAATGAAAACTCTAATCCTTATTGCATTCTTTTGCCAAAATTTAGAGCAGAAATTTATGCAAGAGAGATTTACCAACAAAGACTTTAGAGTGGGTAGATTTTTTCAAAGAGCCAAATTTGTAAGGGATCATTATATGTCACATACAAATCTGTAGAGGAGAAATTTTAAGTATGTGATTTCATTCTATTCATCATCTAAATCTTTTCCCTATTTGATTCAAACAATTTTCAGTGCATTCTGAAAAAACTAAAAGAATTTCATAGTTACCTTTGGTATTGGAATCCCTAGCTTTTGTGTTGTTTATTTTGGTTTCCCTCTTTATATTTCACAAAGAGATTCTTTTTAAAGCAAGAAATTTTTATAGGGTTTATTTACTTGTGTATGGGGTGTTTGGTTTCCAATTTACCCATTTTGAACATCTAAGGTTAAATAAAATTGATTGGCAAGGCAAGCCTCTTTTGGTGTTAGAATGGAAAAAAAATTGGACAAGATCAAGGTCAAGAGAATGGTTTCAAAATATTTATAGATTAGTTCATGTACATTATTTATACAACAATGCATAATGAGCATCCACCAAGATTATTTTTAGAGTGTAAGCAATTTCTCTAGTTGAGTCGAAATCCTAGATTAGGAGATTGGTATTTGTTTGAGGAATGTGCAATTATTATAATTTATGGTTCAAATCTCAAACCATACCTAATTCCAATCTTATTGACTCCTACAATTGTTTCCCTTGGGTATATTAGATAGAGATTGAACTCAGATTTTATTCATTTTGTTGTAAGAAATTTGAAGGTCACTTTTTCCTTACCCGCCGAAGTTTTCTCTTTTATAGTCAAAATAAAATATACACTGGCTATGGTTGAGAAAATGATGAGATCTTTTATTTTTATGGGAGGAAAGGTGTGGCATTATGATCCACATCTTGTTATTTCTAAACTTCAAAATGTCATTAGATTTGCCCCTTAGAATTCAAAGCTACACATAAAGGTTGGAAAAGTTGAAGACCCAATGGATAAAGATGAGAGGGAACCATTACCAAAAAGAATGAGAATAGTTTTGAGTTCTTAATCAAGAGAAGAATCAAAGAAACAAGTTGTTGGGAAACAAAAAGAGAAGATTAAGTTGTTAGTGGATTGATTTATGATAAGTTCATTATTTCAATTACTCAAATTCCAACAACCAATAAACATAATGAAATTCTTTAGAGTAAGTTGACTCAAGAGGTGAGAAGTTCTAAGAAAATTTTAGTAATCGAAAAAGGCATTGATGTTTTCACACAAATGGTTTTAAATAAGAAACGGTGTAAGTAATGAAAAGAGATATTGTTTTCTCAAACAAATAATGAGGGATTAGCACATCCCATACTCTTAAATTCACTAGAGTATGATAAAGGAACACTTGACATGGATATTCTACAACCAAAATTCAATAAAATTGAAGGAGAGCTTAAGTCTCATGAATATGATACTCTAAAGTGGAGTTTGATCTTGATAAGATGTTAATAGGAGATAAGATTGAATGGCATAAACAAGCTAGAAAAATGCTATCTAGATATTTAATGCAAGCAACATCAAATGTCAAGAAATTGACAACGAAGGTGCTCTAAAGCAATTAAAGCAATAGAAGGTTCTAAATAAGGAAAGACTTGTAATATTCATGATATGGAACAACAAATAACTTATCTTGGACAAGATGCTAGTGATAAAAATGGGGTCAAATATTTAATTAAAGAAAAGGATAAGGAAATCCATGTCTTAAATTCCAATATGAATATATTAGCATCAGAGCATATTCAGACTAAAGAGTTGGTCAAAGCACAAAGAGAAAAGAAGAAGTTAATTGAGGATGTGACAAAGTTAACGCAATAGAATGTTGGATTAGGGATAATGATTGACAACATAAGTGAGGAAAAGGAAGCAACCCTCTCAGCCAATTTGGATTTAAAAACAACTATTCTTGAAGTTAAGGTTATAAAGGAAGGGTTAGAAGCAGAACAAATAAAAAGTTTGAAAAGTAAACTATCTACAGTTTCAAAGGAATTAGGAGTTGCCAAAGAAAATGTCCAGTGAAGAATATAGAAATTACAGAGTTGAAAGCACAATTAGAAAAAACAAATACGACAATTGATGATTCTCATCAAAATCTGGCCAATAGGGACAAAGTTATTATTGAAGGTGATAAAAAAATGAGGGATTGTTGAAGTCATCAAAAGAATATTACTTAATTGGAGCAGATCATGTGATTTGGGATCAAATCATATTATTGATAAAAAAAACTCAGAGGTCATTTTGGTGTACTACAATATACTAAGATTCTAGATTGCAAAGTACAAATTGAAATTACCAAAGCTTGGTCAAATTTAGGAGACAAAGCTCAAATAGTAGAAGAAGTGATCAATTTTTTGAATGGAAAACTCAAGCTAAGTTAATGACTTTGGGTGTTAAAGATCGAGATTCTATTATGACGTTTGCAAATCATGTCCATGTTGGATCATGTTGTCATTGATGTCAATGCTTTGATTGATTGATGTCAAGTGATTGATTGATGCCAAAGGATTGATTGATTGATTGATGATTGATGTCAAATGTATTTTCCTTGATTATAATGGATAGATTTCAAGTATATGATGCATGTGATGTCATGCATAGATGAAGATGGATCAATAAGTTGTCATTGATACATGATGCAAAGATGATGGATCAATGTGGTTTCCTTGATATATGATGCATAGTTAGATTGATCATTATAGTCTTATCATGGTTGATAAAGTGCACAAATGTATGAACTCCAAAGTGGTCCTTTTATGGTGAAATCCCTCAGGGGAAGATGCTTTACGATTGATTTATCCTAGAAGAATGGTTGGAGAACCCACGCTTTATTGGAGAATAATGAATTGAACATCAGTGAATTTGTTAGTGAAACTATCCTAGATGGATAGTTCTTGTCATTCCATTTCCGGTGGTATGTGGAATGACACATAACTCCTCATGGTTTGAGAGTTATGGCATTACGAAGTTGGAGGACCCTCATAGGTTGTCTTGAAGCCCCAAAAGGTCAAAGAATTCAAAGTACTTGAAAAGAAGAAATCATTATTTAAATGATAAAGTAAAGTGACAAAGTCAAGAAGGATTATTTAAATAATAAATTGAAGTGACAAA
>SNQJ01S0131164.1:14470-25866 GCA_010110895.2 Picea sitchensis | reverse complement strand
ATAACTCTACTTATCACATGCACAATATATACAAATAATTATAATTCTAAGATATATATAATATGTACAAAATACAAATTTTAATCTAAATCCCTGAAAATCGAATGTAAATTGATTTTTTAAACAACAGTAAAGCTATTATTTAATCTTTTTGATTTGTTTTCTTAGGATGTTTATGTAAAAGAAATCGAATATCAAACTGTCTAATTAAACAAAAGAAATAACAGATGATAAAAAGTGTTTTAACTACAGGGAATTTCTATATCTATTATACTAATGAAATTAAATAACAAGCTGACTTGTTATCACATACAATATCTGTTCGATGTGTAGCATCCAATCACCTTATCTAACGAGGTAAACTTGCAGCAGATCCTGAAATTGTTTCTCATAAATGTGAAGTAGTAATGATGGAATTTGAATGACAAAACACATAAAAGATATTATCACAGCAATCTCATAATTTTACAAGCAGTCACATTAAGATAAATACTGCTATGAGAACTTGTGTATAAACGTTCAATCAATGATAAAGATAAATATCTTAATTCAAATTTGAACAAATGATTATTGTGTTTTAAATCTGGAACATGAAACATGGATAATATGTAAATTTTTATTTTATCAACTTGTAGTAAACCATGACAGCGAAAGCAATCATAATATATTTACAAATTGAAATAAACATGACTTGAATAAAAACACAATACGGAAAAGCTAAAGATGTGATGAGTATTATATTCCATTCAAGTCTGTAAATGAAAAATCCATAGTCTTGTCTCAGGCAGAGATGATGCCATGTTTACAAAATAACATGCTTATATAGGTACCAGGAAACAAAACTATTTCTTGTTGATAATATCAAATCTGTTCCAAAAATGTGGGGGATGCAACCACCCTGATTTCACTGAATAAAAATATCAACAACCTAATCTATTTACTAAAAACATAAAGTTCTTATGGTTGGGAGATCTCAGAAGTGCCTTAAATATCCTTAGAAATCATGGGTTCCTAAAAACAAATGAAAATGGGAAGATTTTAGATATGTTTTCAATTGTCAAATCAAGCAATTCAAATTTTTCTAACTGGCTACAGAATCTTACGATTCTGTAGCTAGTTATAATAGAAACTACAATCATATTTTATTCAATAAACAAAAAAAGATAATCTTTATAAGAGAGATAATCAATTCAATCAAATCGTATATCCTAAATTGAGAGTGAAAAAATCATGCTAAACTTCAAAAAGATCATACCTCAAATCATGGGATTAAAACATATCAAGCAATCTTGGAGTTTACGATTGCTGTTGTTGCCTCGACATTCTTAAAAATGACAGATCCTATAGTTTTTAGGCATTTCTCCTTTTCTTGAGTTATGGATTGGAGTCTACTATTCCCGTTTGTCAACAAATCCACTTGCTCTTTTAAATATTTAAGCCGATATTGTAGTAAAGGCACATTCGTATAATACCTGTTGATCCAGGATTGACACTCATCACACTGTGGCTATAGGGACTGTGCATTGGCACTGACAGCATTAAGGGTTGGAGAATCATCCACGTGAAAGGTAGGTTTATTACAGAGTTGAATGCTTGAGAATTTTAGGTTACCTTTTAGACATGGAGGCAAGTTGTTTACATAGTTGTAGGGTGTGTCAGGATAGAGCCTGTATGACACACGGTCTTCTTCAGCCAAAAACCTCTCAGTTTCTGAATCTGAGTCTTCACTTAATTCAATTGTGTTGTTTGTGTCTGCACAGGGTTTGAATTTATTTCGAGCACATCGTGAAATCAAATGACAAACCCTTTTATTCTTCTAATTAACATCGATGTTGCCCTTTAACTTCTTCCCTGAGGGTTTTTTAATAGTTTTAGTGCAACTCTTTGGGTGTGAACCTGGATGATTTTCCAGTTGAGTAACATTAGAGTAGGTCGAGGGTTCATTATTAAGGGCAAGATCACAGGGCAGGAGAGGTGGAGGAGAGGTGGTAGGTTTCACAAGGGTTTCTATGACAACAGGATTGTCAGCCTGTCCCAACTCACTATTGCCAAAGCCATTTCGTAAAATAAATGCATCCCAACAATAATTTTATAATTGCAACTGATGCACAAGGATAATTTTAATTAAACCATGATGGAATAAACTCGAATTAGACGTCTTCTTCTTAAATCGTTTTCCCATCTTGTAGAGACTTCTAAGTAGTGAGTAGGGCATATTCAACAGGAAGTCAATGAAACTCATAAGCAATCGCAGATGATACAGGAAAACTAACCCAAATATTCCTTCACATGTAATGAATTGTTTCAAAATAGCAAGTATATCATTCCACCTAGGTTTTAAGGATGATACAGGCATACCTCCATCGCAACTAGTGATTTTCCATGAGGCGAACATCAAAGTCCAGGGGACCTCTTCAACTTTTTCATTCTTGAACCATTTTTTCCCAATAGCTGGTAAGCCCGTGGCTTGGCTTAAGAACTCCTCAGTTACCTCTAGCTGCACGCCACCTATCTTCACTCTGCAACCATCGAAGTTCAATGCAAACTCTTAGGCAACTCTCAAATTGAAATCCTTAAACTTTTCAATGAACAAACGCCAATCGTTCATTTCTAAATCGTCCCTAGCGTTATCATACGATAGCAAGGTTTGGATTCCATTGGGATTGATCCTTACCACTGGATCCATGGAGAACAAAAGGGAATCAACACAGAACTCACAAGTAGGGTTTGATAAAAAGCCACAGAGCCATAGCCCCAATCCTTAGTGAAACAATGATATGATAGTTCAAACGGTAGGCAAAGGCATTAATCACCATGCGTGGGAGAAAAATCGTGAATCCCGAGACCACGCAGAAGAGTAATGACATGCTTTACTCGGTATTCCACCTTGGCATGGGTATGTACTAGGATCTGAACACTTTAAAACCAAAATATGTGCATTCATAGTTTGATCACAAAGATAAGTGCATCGAATAACAATGGAATAATTCAAAGTTTCATGAATCAAAAATCCATCAATATCAATTAAATATTAATGAAAGGAGGTCTTTAACTTGTGCAAACAAGGCATTTTTTAGAACCAAGTGGTTATAAACAGGGAGAACAATCATGTTCATAGCAAAAAATATGACAATTCTATAACAAACCACATGAGCAGTCTTCCTTTAATCACATATGAAAACAAAAAGTCAATTCCAGCCGCAATTTTTCATGCTTACAGTCATGAAAACAAAAATTGAAAAGAAGATATGTAAAAAGCAACAAGTGACAAGTGTCGATTAGTGAGAATGCTCATGATGAGTAATGAAAATTTAGAGACCCTATTTAGGCAGCTTACAAACAATAGTAATTATATCTCTACTGCCAACACAGATGAAAAAGATGATGAGAATAATGAAGATAAAGAACAAAAAATCTTAGAGTCACAAGAAGATGATGAATCAAGTGGAGAAGAGACACCCAGACAAGAAGAGTTAGGACAACAACAAACATCAAATCCTTCCTTCAGAATTACTCAAAAAAATCATCCTAAAAGTTAGATAATTGGTGAGAAAGACAAAGGTGTACAAACTAGGAGAAGGATAATCAAACACACTGAGAAATCACATATAGCCTTTATATCCATGGTGGAATGTAAAAACTTTAATGAATCCAGTAAATATGTAAATTGGTTAAAATCAAAGAATAAGGAACTGGACCAGATTGAAAAGAATGACACTTGGGAACTTGTACCTAGGCCAACAAATAAAAATGTAATAGGATCCAAATGGATCTACAAAAACAAGATGAATGAGAAAGGAAATATTGTAAGAAATAAGTCTAGATTGGTATTCAAAGGATATTCTCAAATAGAAGGAATGGATTTTGATGAAACATTTGCGCCCGTAGCAAGATTAGAAGCTATTAGAATGTTTCTTACTTATGCTTGCCACAAACAATTTAAAGTCTATCAAACGGATGTCAAGTAAGATTTTCTAAATGGAGATCTAAAAGTAGAATTCTATATGGAACAACCAAAGGGTTTCCAATTGTCAGATAACCCTGACTTTGTCTGCAAGATGAAGAAATCCTTATATGGGTTGAAACAAGCTCCTCATGCCTGGTATTATAGACTAGATAAGTATCTTCAAGACAAAGGATTCAAGAGAGGAATAGTTGAAAACAATCCGTATATCAAAACAGAGGGTAATTATTTTCTCATTGTGTTGGTCTATGTAGATGACATCCTCTTCAGAAGCAATAATGCTTCATTGGTAGAATGGTTTTCTTCTTCCATGTAGTCTGAATTTTAAATGTCTATGATAGGGGAACTATCATTTTTTCTTGGTCTGCAAATCACTCAAAGGTATGAAGGAATATTTATTTCTTAGGAGAAATATCTAAGAGAAATGTTGAAAAGGTTTCAAATGGAAGATTCTACACCTATGAGCACACCTGTGGTTATTGGATGCAAGTTAAGCAAGGATGATGACTCACCTGATGTTGATCATAGTTCATATAGGTCTATGATAGGAAACCTATTGTACATCACAACATCCCATCTAGACATAATTCATGTTGTTGGAATGGTAGAAAGGTATCAGGCTGCACCTAAATAAAGTCATGTGTTATTTGTCAAAAGAATATTCTGATACTTGAAAGGAACAATGAACTATGGCCTATGGTATCCTAGGAATCATAATTTTCAACTATCGGTCTATTCAGATGTTGATTGGGCTAATTGCGTGGATGAAAGGAAAAGCACAAGTGGTGGTGAATTCTACTTAGGAGATTCCCTTGTAGCATGGTTGAGCAAGAAGAAAGGTTCCATTTCCTTATCAATTATAGAAGTTGAATACATTGTAGCTACCACTTGTTGTACCCAAGTATTGTGGATGATTTAGAAACTTGCAGACTTGGAGGTAAAATATACTGCATTGATCCCAATTCATTTTGATAATACTTGTGCAATTAGTGTGTCAATGAATCATGCATTTCACTCCAAGACCAAGCATATACCCATCAAGTATCACTTCTTGAGGTAACAGGTGACCAACAATATTGTTTCTTTTCATTATATTCTATCCAAAGATCAAATTGTTGATATCTTCACTAAATGGCTTGCAAAAGCTCAGTTTGAGTATCTATGCCAAATGTTGGGTGTGACCCTATTATCAAGTTAAAATAGTCTATCTGATCAGGGGAAGAGTTCTCCTAGTATATTTGATCAGGGGGGGCACATATTCACTCTCTGTTTTCTTTGAAATTGATGTCAAAGGGGGAGAAAAATGTGTTGTCTGTATGAAACAGTTGGAGGTCTAAGGACAATAGTGCAACCTTTCAGGGTTGCCATCAATGCCAAAGGGGGATATTTTTGGCATGCTTACAGGAAGAGTGTTCTTGTCATTGATGGAAAGAACAACAATGAACCAAATCTCGAGAGCACAGAAGATGAGAAAGATCAGAAGAGATAGTGGTTTCCATAAGTGCAGACGAGGTCCAAGAGACAGACTCATAGGAGGAGAAAATGTAAAGACCCATGAAGACTTATAAAACCTTCAAAGTCAGAGAGATCAGAAGCTCAGGAGGAAGAGTGACAATGGTCATTGGATCATTGATCTAGAGGACCAAAAACTATCAGATAGAAATAAATGGAAGGATAGGATAAGAAAATATGGAGAGTCATTGGATTTAATCCAAGGAATAACTGAATCACAGACGGATTGAGTCATTGATCTAATATCTTGATCAACAAACAACATTCATTTCAGGTCTAAATATGTGCGGAAGTTATGCTTCAGAGAAATCACTTTGAGAGTTTAAGTTTGAGATCTGAAATCCCCAAAGTCTGGAGAGTCGGAGTAAACATCAACCATCAAATCATTTTAAAGTGGAAGGACAAGATAAGCTAGAAAATAAGCATCACAGAAATAGAGAGACGTCAATCTAAGAACATGATCAACGAACAACATTTAGTTTGGGTATAAACACTATGAGGAGGTTACTATTCGAGGATTCTCACTTCGAAAGAATTGAAAACTTTAAAAGTTGAAATACCTAAAGTCTCGAAGACCGAAGTCCTAAAGTGAATGAGGATCCACATCATCAAGGACACATGGCGCAATCAAAAAATGAAAAGTGTCAAGTTTATTCGACATTTTAGGTACCTGCAAATCACAAATTCTAGTGACATGTGGCAGGGACAAGGCTCATGACATGTCATCAAGTGACATCACTCTAGGAGTTTTACTTTGGGATATTTACCACCAACACTTGCCCAAAGTTTCCAAGTCCCGAAGTGGTTTGGGGTCGTCCATGTTCAAGGAGGACAGGTGGCATAAGATCCACAAATTCAGATGTTTTTGGATGGGGACAACGTGAAAATCACAAAAGACAAATCTCGACCATTGATCATCAAGGGGAGTAGGTGTCGACTGATATGAGATTTAGGAGAAATCTCACTTCAAGGATTTCTAGTTGAGACTTGAGAATTCTGAAGTCTAGAGACATGAAAGGATCATGATTGTTGATCTAAAAGGGACACACATCAGTGGATTGTCATCTCTGGGAAAAATAAAAGGAGGGTTGAAAGAATGGAAAGTTGAGATTTTTGAACCCTGAATACCTGAATGGATTGTGACTGTTGATTCGAGAAGACCAGGCATCGATAGATTGTGGACTCTGGGTGAAACGCTCTGGGAGCAAGTGGAGTTTTTGAGAATCGAGACTCCAAAAACATGAAAGGTGAAATCGATATTATCTGTTGGTTTGGAGAGCCACATTTCACTTGGTCGTTGAGACTAAGGATCATGCGTCAACGAAGGAAATAAGGCATGAAAAGAAAATAGATCATAGTCGTTGATCGAGGGAATCTATCAGAGATCGTGAGATCGACGATCACACCTGATTGTGGGATTAGAAGTTTCTCGGAAGTTAATTTTTTGAGGTTAGGCTGCAATTGAATCCATGGTATTGGAGAAGGGGTACGTGGCATCTGGAGGTAGATTGCGGGGAGAAAACCGGTTAATCTCAAACCATTGTTGGATGCACCCGCAATCATTTTCTTATGCAAGGATGTAGCCCGAGGTCACATGTGAAAGGGGGTAATGAGAAGAGAGCTCACACCCGCAATCACATGGTCATGTGAAGTTAATCTCCCAAGGTTATATCATAAAGTAGGGAGCTAGTTCTCGCTAGACCAAGAACGCAAAGCACCTTTTGAATAGGCATATCATCACCGTGAGAGGTCACATGAAGGAAGGGAATTATAAGCCAAAGAAGCCAAAATAAATGATTGGCTATAATTGCCAGAGAATACAAAGAATTTCTACTGACAGAGAAAAAAAATATTCTCAAGGTAACTTCCATATAAGAGAAAGAACCTTGAATAACGACCAGAGAAGATGAAGATATTTCATGATGATCAGGCAGATGACTCAATGTGTGAAATACATGCAAAATAAATAAGAGACACGTTGTCTTTCAAAGAGTGATGCATGTGGTTAATATGAGACACAGTGGATCATTTGAAGGGGAGATCTTCCACATAGTGAAGAAGATGCAGAGGCAACACAAATCATAAAATAAAGAAGAGACGTTGAAAAACAAGCAGTGTTGAGCATAGGAGGAAAAAGAGCAGAGCATAGAAGATGAACGATGCAGAAGAAGAGAAAAGTATAGAAGATGAAGAAGGAAAAGGAGAAATGGATATGTAATAGACCATATTAGAGATAGATAAAGTAATTACATTTTTTTAATATTCATTCAAGGTGGTAGGGCAGTGCTAGGGAGGATTGCAGTACTCTAAATTCTAGTTGGTGCTAGAAGATATTATGGGAGTTGGTGCTTCCATCTAGTGGGTGCTAGAGAAATATGAGAGTTGATGCTCTCTGCAATTTGTAGCTTACTATCAGAGGTTGTAGCCTCATATTTGAGTTGGAGCTCAAATACTGTCATGTGCATGAAAGTTGGATCTTGATTAACACCCTAAGAAGAAGAGGTTTTCACCCTTTATGGATTTCCTCAGAAAAATTAGTGTCTCTGTGTATTCTTTGTGATTGATCATTGTATATATATACATGTTAAGTTATCAGAAACACATTAAATAATAATCTAGAAAGAATCATAAAATAACAAGAAAAGTTTCAAGCTTATATACATAATTGGTTCACCCCCCGCTCTCAGTTATATTTCCAACAAGGTATTCTCCTAGATTTTTATCGAATTTGAACATGTATTATGTTATATTAATAGGCATGACCAACCATGAAGGGTTTTTGGAAAGAAGGTCATTTTTCAAATACGACAAATCAATAAAGTCTAGCTTTGCAAGGAAAGACAATGATGTATGAGAAAATGAATACTCGGAGTAAGATGAAGTTCTTAAATTCCAAGATGAACTTTGTTCCCCTCCTACAAATATTTTTATTGTCAGAGGGTTGTGTTGTTCCATAGGAGTTATTACCCCCAACGATGGTGACACTCCTAAGAACATGGCTTCTCCCCAGAATGGACATGTCCTCGGGGGGATTTACCCTAGCGGTAGGTGTAGACCCAAAAGGAAATGTGTTTCCAAGATTATTCCTTGGTAATAACCCCCTAGGACTGGAGGTATAGAAGAAGGGATAGCCTCCCCATTGTGCAAATTTCATCCCAAGGGACATGACCCCAGGGAAGGATATGCTAACCCATGGGAAATTAAACCCTCTTGATGTATCATTTCCTGGAACCCCACTAGAAAAGTACAAAAAATAATGGAAAAATTATAAAAGGTAAACAAACACCTAACAATGTCAGGCCACTCACAGGAGTGGTGGAGGTGGAAGGAATTCCAGTCCCCATTCTAAAACCAAGGCTCGCCCCCCCACTAGAAGAATATCTAGTTGTCGGCATCAAAAATGATGAGATGGGTGTAGGAACACTAGATATACTAATGGATGGAAAAGAGGACATTGTCGGTGTCCCCCAAATAGAGGGATCCATAGAAAAATTCATAGATGGTGTAGGTCCAATGGTGCTCTAGGATGGTAATGTGGACATCATGGGGATGGCCCCAGTCCTAATCACATGTGGTATTGATGGCTTAGAGACACTGAAATAAAAACTTGGTCCTGACATGTTGTAAGGATTGCTAAATAAAGAAAAAGGTTCACTAAAAAGATCCCTTACTTGGATAAGTACAAGCGATTTAGGATTAGTTAAAGGAGGGTTAAATTTTGGTGGAAGAATTTCATTAACCACCTCTACTTCAACCAAACCAATTTCCTCAAACCAAATATGGGACTCTTTGAATTCACATTCACCTATTTTTCACTGCTTGGGAGGTGGTTGTACTTTCGTGATGGTCTCTGGTCCTCATAATCGATGGGACCGGTGTGATGATTAATCTATGGTGAAAACAATATGTGAAAATCAAAACAAAATTCAACCTATGGCTGATGTAGACTCAAAATCAAAGAGGACACCTGTACCAAATCTAGGACAACAACAACCAAATCGATGGCTTAGGGGGTTTTCTGAAAACCAACCCTCTAGGGGTGATGAAGTCCCCACAAGATTGACTAGCAAATCCATGGGGAGAAGTTATGATTAACGATGTGAAACAACCTTGACTAGTGTAGGCACCCTTTATTAAGGTAGACACTCTATGGGGGAACTGATACCATGAAAAAATGTCTACCCCATGTACTACAGGCACATTCCACTTCCAGTCACTTCTGTATCTACCTAGGAATGGTCACTAAGGATACCACCTTACAATCAAGGACCGACTGAATAGTTGTTGGTCCAACCACATGTAATGGAAGGGTAACTAAGCATGAATATTCAAATGAATTACCTCACACATATATATGTAACCAATGAAACCCCCGTATATGTAGTAATCAAAGTGATACCGTGAACACCAAAACAAGGAGAAAAGTTTAACCACCCTACTTTCCTTGATGTGACCTCATGATTGACTCCTATGTTAGAGGAGATTCCCGACACACTGGTTTAAAAAATGGATTTTACACTCTTGAATGACTCTAGGTTTCATTTTGGTGGCCTTGGAGAGTTCACTCTCCAACACTTTTATTGGCATGTTTTACATAAAGACTATGCTTGTCATTGATGGAAAGAACAACAACGACGATGAAAAATAGGAAAGAAACAATGAGAGTTTTAAGATTCTGACCTCAAAAGATTTTCAAGGAGTGCACAGATCCATAATTCAGCTAAGTGTCAAAGTGACTCTTTAAGGATTCAAAGGAGAAGAAGGCGAGAAATCTCGAGAGGAAGAGCGACAATGGTCATTGGATCACCGATACAGAGGACCAACAACCATCCAATCAAATCAAGGTGTGCGAGCCTTAACTCTTTACACATGCAAGAGAGTGAACTTACCAAATTTCTGAAGTCCTGAAGTAATTTGAAATTGTTCATCACTAGAAGGAGAATCTGTTTCGTTGGTCATTGGGAGATGTGTGTCAGTAGACTCTGAGTTCAGGAAGGAGCAAAGTTTAAGATTTGAAAGTGTTGAAGGCTGGACTCACTGAGGAGATACTAATCATAGATTCATAGAGACAGGTGTCAATAGATATCCCACTCCAAAATATTATCATATGGGAAAAGAGATATTTGAGAGTTGAAACGCTCGAAGACTGGAAGGCCAGAATCAATCATAGACGTTGATTTGGAAGGAAGCTACATGTTGACGGATTGTGGAGATCTGGGATCGTGCATGGAAGGAGGAAAGGAAGGAAGATAGCAGTTGTTGATTTAGTGGCATCACCAAGGGATTGGATATCAACTGCCACGCTAAATTGTAGGGCCAAAACATGCTTGGGTCTTAATTTTTCTTGAGCGGCATGCAATCGAAACCACGGTTTTGGAGAAAGGTTATGTGGAGGCTCGAGGTAAATTGTGGGGAGAAAAGTAGTTTGATTCAAACCACCTTTGGATATATTTGCAATCGTCTGGTCACATGAGATCATGGCCCAAGCTCATATCAAAAAATGGAGCTATCTCTCGCTAGACTGAGATCGGGAAGCACCTTATGAATAGGTGTGTGGTCACATGAAGGAAGGGGCTTAGAATCCAAAGAATCCAAAAACATATGACCGTAACTACTAGATAAGATGAAGAGTTGTGACTGTTAGAGAAGCCAAATAATATTTGGATAATGAACACTGATGATGAATAGATCTAGTATAACCACCAGAGAAGACGAAGAGTTGTGATGATGATCATGCAGAGGAATTGGTGTGACAAAGACATGTAGAATAGAGCAGAGAGGGTGTAGTTTTTCAATAGCTATGTATGTGGGTAGAAGGAGATGTAGTGTGTTAAGGTCCTAACCCGCACATAGGTAGATCAATGTATTCGGATGTAATAAAGGTCAATATTAATAAGACCTTTCAATAAAATAGAATAAG
>SNQJ01S0131162.1:0-24268 GCA_010110895.2 Picea sitchensis | reverse complement strand
TATCTGATTATGCTTTAATCATGTTTTGCATGACTGTGCTGCTTATGTTATCATGAATTCCGCTATGTATATTAATTAATATTAAATGCTATTGATTGTTAATTATAGCAGTAAATAATATGTTTACTCTGAGCTTAAATGTATTTCTTTGTTTTAAATGCATGTGATTAATTGTGAGTGAGAATGTTGTTATTCCACATAGTAACACCTACACAGTAGTGAGTGAAAGTGGTGTTATAATGAGAGAGACTACCAGAAGCATTATATTTGTTCAACACATCGACAACATTAGATTATTACGTTGTATAGAAGTGTGACCTATTACAAGCCAAATGGTGAGTCAGATGGTTGAGCAATTCGAATTTGTCTTGGCATGCAAATACAGAGTTCAGGTTATGATAAGTGAATTGAATTTGTTTTTAAATATGGTATACGAATGCTGGTCCTGGATTGAAAATCCATTCAATCTTTGAAAAGATCCGTAAAGAGAAAAGTGAAGTATTATTATGCTGTGTAATAATAAATGAGTCTGTACTCTGAATGTAAGAAAAGCTAAAAATTAGCTTTCGGTGGCTAATGGCTAATTTCCAGTGTGATGTAAGTTGCTGAAAGCCTTTGATTTTAGTAGATAAAATGATAAGCGCCAAGAACTCTCAGCTGCCTAAATCACAAAAGAATGTCAATGGTTAACATGTGTCCTTAAACTCAAAACC
This sequence comes from Picea sitchensis, assembly GCA_010110895.2. Lineage (NCBI taxonomy): Eukaryota > Viridiplantae > Streptophyta > Pinopsida > Pinales > Pinaceae > Picea > Picea sitchensis. The sequence continues at coordinate 23,555 of SNQJ01S0131162.1, read as the reverse complement.
GTATTTGATACAGGTGTCAACTGTCAATGGTAAATGTAGCATTGGTTGTTGGAAGGTTTAACATGCCAAAGCCATGAGTAAACCTACAGACCCAAGCTACGAGTCAAGTCTCATGTAAAGACACAAACCAAATACACAAATCCCAGTGCAATTTCCAAGCCCGACACCACTCATTTCATCAAACATATCACGTGTTAATGCGAAGATGTCAAGACAATGGTGCCTAACAACTTACATTGTGTTCGAGGTTTTCTTTTCGTGCCCAATAGACAGATTTTTTGGGTATCGAATACTTGTAGGTATCAAATATATATGCCAAATGTTTTTATCAAAGCCGTAAATATAGACAGAGATCTAGAATGGTTGTAGTTTCTATTGATAAAATCAACAGTCCAAGCATTGCTTAAGAACCCAGATGGAGATATATAGCCATTGTTCCATTTTGTCCAGTACTATACAAGCCTCAATAGATCAAGATGTTGCCTGAAAGGCACTTGTACATAATGTTTTATGCGGATGAAGCCCCCAAATTGTAATCGCCCTACACAATGTCCCTCCTGCAAAACATCAAACTATGCTGTGGAGTATCGAGGTGTTAAAACACAAGAGGAGAATGGAATTGAACACGTTGAGGAGAAAATAATGCATAAAAGACAAGAGGCTACATATGCTGCACAGACACTATCCTCTGAAGAAGTTGACAGACAAGAGCTTCTTGTTCCCAATTCAATTTCAGATACAAATGGGATTCTTGCAACTCATGTTTCATCTGGGGTTGCTGAGACAAGGTCCAAACCTTTGCCTGGTTGATACAATAGAGATGATGATTTCGACTTGGACCTAGAAGACATAATGGTTATGGAATCGATTTGGTTCTCTATCCAAGAGCATGGTGCATATAGAATCTCAAGACTTGCTTCTTTTTCCTTCGAAAATAATCATTCATCTATACCTGGTCAAACATATAGATTGGGGGATAGTTTTGAGTCTACTATGTCACATCCAACATCAACTAATTCAAGAGAAGTAGTGCCAAGTAGCTCTATCACAGGGGGCCTTGCTTGTGCAATTGTGACATTAGCTGAAAGACAAATACTAAATAGTGATTCGACTTTTGCAATGCAAAATTCTCAAAATCATCAAAGTTGCAGAGACCCTGTTGGAAGAGGTGTCATAGAGGGACAAAAGGTTACATACCATAACACAAATGGTGAGCAAGAGTTATCAGTCTCTAATATTGATGAAAGAATGCATGGAAACCAAGGGACATAAGAGCAAGATAAGACCTATTAGAGCTCTATCTTATGTTGAGAAAAATCAGGTATAAGTTCTATATGTTAAAGAATCTTTCATCCAGAATATAGAGCAATTGTCGAAGACTATAAGTTTTATAAGGGTTTGATTCCCTTAAGTTATAACTTGATCCTATTTTTCATAATCTGTTTTGATCACATGTTATTTTTAGTATTTTGATCCTCTTTTATAGGATCTTAGTTATTTTGTAAAGGCTATAAAGCCAAGAACTTCAGATGAAGTAAGGGTTCGACTTTGGAGACTGGACTATATACTTTGTATTCCTTAGAATTTTTGAAGATATATCAAAACATAAGATTCTTTTGCCATCTCTGTTCAGACTTTGATATTCTCTCTTATCTATACTTGTATTGGAATATAATGTTCATTTGTTTATGTTTATCTGATGTATGATAACTATCAACTTGTCATTACATCCATAAATTATAATCTGCAAGTATTTCACTTATTTTATTTGGCCATTCATATATGCCTTGTGTATATGTTTCTGCTAGTATGATAGGTATTCTCCATACATTCATCTTCTATTAAACTTTCTGAACATCTGTGGTTGAAATCCTTGTCTATCTGAATATGTTCGTACATGTCTAGAGTGTGTGAGGTTTGAGTGAGTTCTCCATCTTGATCCATTTGAGTAAACCATTGCAAGATTAGTTAAGTTACCAGGCATCTCTGAGATACAACCTAAGAGAGTTTTCTGGAATGTTAACAAATTGGCGCCGTTGCTGGGGAGAGGAGATTGAAGCTCAACTTCCTTGGAAGACGAAAAGATCCATCTTTGATGATAGACAAAGTCTGGACATATATTCGGTTGTAATCATCTATCTGACGACTCCATGAAGGACGGATTCGGCGACTCCATCGTTTTGAAATCTGTTGGAGACTCCACTGGTATGAAATGAACAAGATCTTAGCTAAGAGATATGCTTTCTGTGATTTTTCAAAGACCGTTGGTTTCCCTAATCTAGTGCCTAGTAGAGATGAATGGGAAAATAGTATTCCCAGATTTCGAGGAGAAGAGTGGGAAGTGCCAGCTGAACATTTGCTGGATTTTCATGATTGCATGCATCGGTTGCAAATTGTGCATGAGGATGTTCAAATCAGTCTCTTCGGGTTTTCATTAGAGGGAATTTCTCGTGATTGGTATCGATCTCTTCCTCTTTCAAGTGCCAGCTCTTTGGCATATTTTCATGTTGTTTTTCATGTGTTTTGTAAAGACAAATTTTCAGATGACTTTCTCTATCCCGAGTGTTGTCATGAATTCAATATTTTGAATAAAGAATTAGACATTCTTGAAGAGTATGCTGCTGTAGAAAATACCCTTCATTATGATCGAGAGATTGGTGATTCACATCATGATAACTGTAGTGAAACTTTTGACATTGTACCAAATGCATCTATTGTTTTAGGCTGTCATGAAGATCAGATTGTCCCCTCTAAAAACGTAAAAAATGATGAGCAGATTTTTACATCAGCCTATGACAGATTTGAATCTGCAGCAGATACTAAGGGCATACCTCAGTCTTCTAATTTAAAGACAAAGGGGAATTGCAGCAGACATAAATATGAAGAAGAACAGATTTCTACACCAAATGATGTTGACTTGAGCAACAACTAGCCAATATATAACAACTACGTATCTGATTTTGATGAGCCTTTTTCTTTGCCCATCAAGGAACAACATCATGTTGAAATCAACCATTGTATGTTCGTAGAAGACATTAAATATGATGAGTTTAATCTTCCTGAAGATTTAAGATCTTCTCTTCTGTTTGCAACATCTCATGAACAAAAGAATGATATCATTTATGAAGAAGATATCAAACAAAGGGTTAGTAGTCAAATCAACTCACTGCTATTTTCAGAATTGCAAAAACCTATTTATGAGCAGATCCATATATCAGAAGGAGAAGAAAGGCTTGAGCAACAAGCATAGTTAACTTCTTTCTATGATCCGATAGCCGTTTCTATGGAGTTATGTTTTTCAGAAGTTTTCAGTTGTGCAATCTTTGGAATCAAAGAAAATGATGATTGTAAGTATGCTCTGCAAGTTGAAATTCTACTGCACAACATGAAGTGTTCTTTAACATTTATCTGTGTGCAAAGATATTTTATAAATAGTTCGATGTTATCATGGCTTCATTGGAAGCATGATGTCACATGATGAGCATGTTTTTACTGGTTAAGAGTAGGAATAGGTAGAGAATAAGCTCGCCATCAAGCATGGTTGGAGATTCTTTTTAGTTTGTTAGTTTGCAACCGTAAAATTTACATTCAGAGTTTGAATAAACATTGTAGAGATCTAGTGACGACATTAAATGACTCCATAGCCCAATGGACTAGACACAAAACAAATTGTGGATGATTGCAGAGCAAGTTATAGGCAAGCTACAGGCAGGTTACAGGTTTGCAGGGGATCAATTATAAAGGCCAGATGACTCCATATCCAATGGTAAAGGCGACTGGAACTACTAGGTTCTTGGAAACCTCACAGGGAGATCTCCATCCCATTTGGAGCCAGATGTTAGCGATAAAAAGTACAACGGTATTTTTGAGATTGTCCTCATTACTCTCTATTTGACTTTGTCATTTTCTTAGGTATTTTGGCCAATGTCATAACTGCTAAACCCTTCGTCAAGCTCCCGTTGATCATTTTTTGTCCATAATTTATTCTGAATTGTATTCCAAAATCTAGATTTTTGTGTGTTTATTAAGTTTTAGGCCCGAAGGATAGCTTCTGCTCCCATGCTCCAGCTAGATGTGACATGCAGTCAAAAAATAACACATTAAATTCCATACAATACCATCAATTTACGAGTCAAGAGCCCATGATAAAGTACCTAGACTAAGCTACATGGAGGAGAAGCCTACAAAGTAGTTAAAGTTTTATGTTCATCATATTGACAATATTATCACATCTTATTGTTTTTAGCTACTATAAGGTTTCTTAATACAGCTGTGCACCAAGGAGAAACCTAGCCCGAGCTTCATGATGCTATCTGGAGGTTTGCTTTCCATGAACAACTGTCAAGAGGAAAGGCCAAGCGATGATCAAATGGACAATATCCAATTGTCGAGAATATAGTGCAGATGTCCATCAGATAGCTCGCATCACGAGGATTAGTTCATGCCACGAGGAGAGAGACTACCAGAATCATTATATTTGTTCAACACATCGACAACATCAGAGTATTAAGTTGTATAGAAGTGCGACCTATTACAAGACAAATGGTGAGTCGCATGGTTGAGCAATTCGAATTTGTCTTGGCACGCAAATACAGAGTTCAGGTTATGATAAGTGAATTGAATTCGTTTTTAAATCAGGTATACAAATGCTGGTCCTGGATTGAAAATCTGTTCAAGCTTTGAACAGATCCGTAAAGAGAAAAGTGAAGTATTATTATGCTGTAGAATAAATGAGTCTGTACTCCGAATGTAAGAAAAGCTAAAAATTAGCTTTCAGTGTCTAATGGCTAATTTCCAGTGTGATGTAAGCTGTCGAAAGCCTTTGCTTTCGACAGCTAAAATGATAAGCACCAAGAACTCTCAGCTTCCGAAATCACAGAAGAATGTCAATGGTTAAAACGTCTCCTCAAACTCAAAACCGTCTTTGATACAGGTGTCAAAGGTTGCACAACTGTCAATGGTAAATGTAGCATTGGTTGTTGGAAGGTTTAACAGGCCAAAGCCATGGATAGAGTTTTATTTTGTCCTAAAATCTTACATGGTTTTCGAGGTTTTATTTTCGTTCCCAATAGATAGAGTTTTTGGGTATCCAGTACTTGCAGGTATCAAATATATATGCCAAGTGTTTTTATCAAAGCTGTAAACAAAGACAGAGATCTAGAATGGTTGCAGTTGCTATTGATAAAATCAACAGTCCAAGCATTNGTTCCCAATAGATAGAGTTTTTGGGTATCCAGTACTTGCAGGTATCAAATATATATGCCAAGTGTTTTTATCAAAGCTGTAAACAAAGACAGAGATCTAGAATGGTTGCAGTTGCTATTGATAAAATCAACAGTCCAAGCATTGCTTAAGAACCCAAATGGAGATATACAACCATCATTCCATTTCGTCCAGTACTATCCAAGCCTCAATAGATCAAGATGTTGCCTGAAAGGAACTTGTACAGAATGTTTTATGCAGATGAAGCCCCCAAATTGTAATCGCCCTACACAATGTCCCTCCTGCAAAACATCAAACTATGCTGTGGAGTATCGGGGTGTTAAAACAAAAGAGGAGAATGGAATTGAACACGCTGAGGAGCAAAGAATGCATAAAAGACAAGAGGCTACACATGCAGCACAGACACTATCCTTTGAAGAAGTTGACAGACAAGAGCTTCTTGTTCCCAATTCAATTTCAGATACAAATGGGATTCTTGCAACTTATGTTTCATCTGGGGTTGCTAAGACAAGGTCCAAACCTTTGCCTGGTCGATACAACTGAGATGATGATTTTGACTTGGACCTAGAAGACATAACGGTTATGGAAGCTATTTGGTTCTCTATCCAGGAGCATGGTGCACATAGAATATGAAGACCTGCTTCTTTTTCCTTCGAAAATAATCATTCATCTATACCTGGTCAAACATCTAGATTGGGGGATAGTTTTGAGTCTACTATGTCGCATCCAACACCAGCTAATTCAAGAGAAGTAGTTGCCAAGTAGCTCTGTCACAGGGGGCCTTGCTTGTGCAATTGTGACATTAGCTGAAAGACAAATACTAAATAGTGATTCGACTTTTGCAAGGAAAAATTCTCAAAATCATCAAAGTTGCAGAGACCCTGTTGGAAGAGGTGTCATAGAGGGACAAAAGGTTTCATACCATAACACAAATGGTGAGAAAGAATTATTATTCTCTGATATTGATAAAAGAATGCGTGGAAACCAAGGGACAGAAGAGCAAGATAGGACCTATTAGAGCTCTATCTTCTGTTGAGAAAAATCAGGTATAAGTTCTAGATGTTAAAGAATCTTTCATCCAGAATATAGAGCAGCGGTCGAAGACCATAAGTTTCATAAGGGTTTGATTCCCTTAAGTAAAACTTGATCCTATTTTTCATAATCTGTTTTGATCACATGTTATTTTTAGTATTTCGATCCTCCTTTATAGGATCTTAGTTATTTTGTAAAGGCTATAAAGCCAAGAATTTCATATGAAGTAAGGGTTCGACTTTGGAGACTAGACTATATACTTTGTATTCCTTAGACTTTTTGAAGATATATCAGAACACAAGCTTCTTTTGCCATCTCTGTCCCGACTTTTATATTCTCTCTTATCTATACTTGTATTGGAATATAATGTTCATTTGCTTATGTTTATTTGATGTATGATAACTGTCAACTTGTCATTACATCCATAAATTATAATCTGCAAGTATTTCACTTATTTTATCTGGCCATTCATATATGCCTTGTGTATATGTTTCTGCTAGTATGATATGTATTCTCCATACATTCATCTTCTATTAAACTTTCTGAACATCTGTGGTTGAAAGCCTTGTCTATCTGAATATGTTCATACCTGTCTAGAGTGTGTGAGGTTTGAGTGAGTTCTCCATGTTGATCCCTTTGATTAAACCATTGCAAGATTAGTTAAGTTACCAGGCATCTGTGAGATATGACCTAAGAGAGTTTCCTGGAGTGTTAACACCTTGCACTAAATCTTCATACTCGGCAGTGTTATTAGTGCATTCAAATTCTAGTCTGTACGACAGGAATTTTTGTTTCCCATTCGGATCAATAAGGATACACCCCGCTTCTGACCCTTCTTGCGATTTAGATCCATCAAAGTTCAAGGTCCAAACTTGCGAGTGAAAACCATCAGCTTCTCCTCGCCTACTAACTTCTTCCTCTCCACCTATTTGCTCTATGGTTTCCAACAAAGGTTCTTGACAGAAGAAGGTTTATTCCACCACTTTCGATACATTTTCTTGAAAAGTCATTTTGAAGTTTTCAGTAAGAGGAACATCAGATGAGGGGAGAAATTACCGAAATCCGAGTCACAGGAATAGTTTCCCAGTACGGGGAAATATGCCAAAGAGGGTTCCTTAAGGGCTTTTAAATCAGTGATAGTATGATTGAGATACCTTTCCCTATCGATCTTGATCATGTTCACGTGTCCCGTTAATGGAAACCAAAGGTGAGCCCAGTCTGTGATAAATTATTCGTTCAACTTCTCGGACCAATCTGGACTAAGTAGTAGTCCATAAGATTCTGGTATATCTACTACAATGATGTCAATCACTTGAAAAAATTTCGGGTGTGTTTCCATTCTGATCATGACATCCTTGAGTTCTCCCATAACTTTCACCTGGGTTCTATCCAATTGTATCACATGTTTATCACTTTTGAGAGGGACTACATTTAATTTCTTGCAGATAGATAATGGCACAACATTATAGGATACCCCTAAGTCAACCAAACAATTATGGAGGTTTTTGTTGAAGACTTCAAATGTTAAGAGGAACAACGGGATAAAAGGATTTCCCTTTTTATCTTCAGAGCAAGCGTTTACAGTTGGTTTATTTCTTAGATCCATGAGGGAAGGATTTTCTCCTTGGTCAATGCTTGTTATAGGAGTTTCTACTCACTTCAAGGATTGTAACATAAAGTCCTTTTGCTAGGGAATTCTACACATGTCCATGACCGATATATTTTCCTTTAATTTTTTAAAATCTTCTACTATGTTGTAGTCTAGCTTGGACGATTCTTGTGTATGGATGTTTATAGGATTTATTTGGGAGAGAAAAGATTCTTTTAGGTGATCGGATGTTTGTTTTCCTCTCGAAGTTTGGGAAACGGTAAGGTCATTTGAGACCGGCTGACCCTACTTCGCGTTTTCATAGCCAAGACCTCTACGTGTGGTTCTTGAACCTCAAATAGATCATTAGAAGGCATCGAAAGGTCCGGGTCTCACAAAAACATGGATGTTTCTTCCGGCAGGTCAACTTCTTCCTGATCAACAATATTCATTGCTGAACCACTTGATTGTTCGGTAAGGGAAACCTCGTCTAAAAACCGATTGGCCATCAAATTCATGGCATGCACCCATTTTGGACAATCTTTTTCAAAATGTCTTCTTGGTGATAGGTACAGAAAGAGTCGGATGCTACATTGCCTAGGTCGATGTTTAAGTTGGCTGGGGGAGGTTCAATTGCTTTGAACGATGGGTTCCTTTTAAAAAAGGGTTTATAGGGCCTTTGGCCTTGGTTTCCTTCCCCTGCACTTCTTTTCATGTCCATGATTTCATTTGACAATTTATTTATCATCCGTTGTAGGTCCTCTATGTCTCCACTTCCCTTTTCGGGCCATGGTTCTGTTTAGTTCCCCGGGGGTCTATCCAACAAGAGTCCTCTCTACGTCCTTTCATTTGGAATTCAATTGTTTTGGCTTCCTTGAAATTCTCAGCTAGGGTTGTCTTAGCAGTCCTTTTTACAAACATGGAAATAGAAGCAGGGAGAGCATTAGCATATACTTCGATTTGCAACTCTTGAGTGGGTTTAGCTTTGGGTTGGAATTTGTTCAGGATAGTGGTGAATCATTGATTGAAGTCTTTAACCTTATCCTTTGAACTCATGGTGGCAGTGAACAACTCTGCCATCAAAGCTCCTGTAGTGGTTTCTTCTGCAATTTTTTCTAAAAAATCCTTTTGAAACTTCGTCCAACTAGTTATGGACCCTACATGAAAGTTGAAATACCATGTAGAGGATGAATTCTCAAAGGTATAGGGGAAAATCATGCGTACTACGTCTTCATGTTTGACATTCATCAGTCTAATAACTAGTATGAACTTTTTGATATGGTCTTCAGGCAATCCTGAGGTTTCAGGGTCAAATTTAGGGAGTAACTTTTCTGGATTTCAGGGAAGGTTATGTACTCGTTCGAGGATTGCTAGAGCATCTCTGACCAACCAAGGTTGATTATTTTGAGGTGAGTTTCCCCTTTCTTCATTATTATCATTTTTATCCTCCATGTCGTCTGACTCTGAAACTGAGCGTTCTGAGTTAAACCCTTCCTCGTCAGATTCAAAATCATCGGGCTCAGATTAGCTACCAGCTAATGTTTCAGGGATTAGATTGAGGGGATGTTCGCTCTCGGTGAGGGAGAAATCTATCAGGTCTTCTAATGTGTGAACAAAAACCTAGTTGGAGGTGTCGACCAATGGTCTGCTTACTTTTTTTCTACGAGGAAGTAATGATGCTAAGGGTAGTGCTCCAATTTGTAGGGCATAACCTCCTGTGATTCTTTTGAATTGGTTCAACTCCTTGTGGGGAAGAGCGTAAGGTATTTCAGGGAGTAAATGTTCTTCCTCTTGCTGGGGTGAGTTACTCATTTCATGAGTACTCAATGTATGTGGGATGTCTTGAGAATAACTAGCCATGCATCTAGGCTATCTTGAGAATGACTAGCCATGCATGTGGGCTGTTTTGAATCTACAGGGTGTGTGAAATATTATATAAGAAATATTGTTAGCCATTCATTCATCATTCCCTCCTTCTAGCGCCAATTCTATTGAGGGGTCCTAAATCCCTTTTACTCAACAACATGAACCAAACCCGCACAGAGGCCCAATTAGACTCTGTAGCGTTTGATAGTGGAATGGTTCTACAGATCTGTCGATCCGGCCGAATAATCGATGGGCTTTACGTAGTGATTGACATGACGTATTCTTATGAAAGTTCCTTCGTTTAAACATTCTCTTTTGTATTTTCTTTTATTAGCTGGGTCTGCTAAAAGATGTGTGCTGGTATAAACCAACTGGGTAAAAAAGGGGGAAACCTTAACTACTGAAGACGGTCGAGCTTGGGATAACCCTCATGCTCGAGCATGCAGACAAATATTTTCACACCTGTGACAAGCATAGTACTAATACATCAACTTGCTGGTATTTCAATTATCGATTGAGATACAATTATCGGAAGAAAACATGCATGCAATAAAATGATGGCAAGAAAAATAGTTTTCAAATCTGATTTTCAGCTCTGTAATAGACCAAGTGTATATGAACACATTCCTGCAAACCTTCCTTAACTTTAACAACTAGAGACTAGAATTTTCATCAAACTTTTCTTTAGTCTCATATGCCTAGTTTTGGATTAGTCAACAACCCTAACTTGAAGTAATCATAACTTTGAACCTGTAATGTATAAAGATCTGAAACTGATACACAATGTTCTTCAGTGTGTTTTATGCAATTCCTCTAGGTGTCACTACTTGGAATCTCTCAGAAAAGGAGTTATAGAAAAAATGACATACCTTGCTGAATTCTGACTTATTCTAGAGAACGACCTTGTAGAGAGTGCCTCACATGAAATATTTGTTGAATTGAATTGAAAATGTTACACAAAATACTACAGACTGTACCCTAACCAACACATTAGTATCATTGAATTTAGATCTATTATGAAGAAGTTATGACATTTTTACCCAAAACACCTGTTTTTGACTAGTTTCAAGACTAGCCACAAACCCTATTTTCCACGGAGTGTAACTCCCAAAATACAACGACCTAGAAGATGAATTTTTTACCACAGATACTTGGGTATGTTTTCTCAATGTCATAGAAATTTCACAGTCTGAAAATTTATATCGAAAATGGTGATATGACCTGTAAATAACATACCTTAGAAAACACCATCAAATTTTTTTATCCTTCCTTGCATTTCGGCCTTCTTTTCTTCACCTTCCCTCAGAAATTTGGCTTAGATATCCTTGGTTACCTCAGACACCTATAGATATTCAATATGATCAAGTGTAATTAAAATGAGAGATCCTTGCCTCTTATTTATACTCTTCAAGTAGCTTCCTTAAAACCATCTTCTAGGTCACTTGACCCACTTTCCTTATTTTAGGGTTAACCCACTTCTAATTTCTCCATTAATTTTATTATTGAAATAATTTATTTTCTATTCACTTTTGAATTATAATACACTCATCACTTCACTTTATTATTTACCTTTTAAAATCTCTTAAACCACTTTGACTACTTTGAACTTTTGGGGCTTCTAGATGACATATGAGGGTCCTCCAACTTCGTAAGGCCATAACTCTCAAACTGTGAGGAGTTATGTGACATTCCACATACCACCAGAGATGGAATGACATGTACTATCCATATAGAATAGTATTACCTTCAAATATATAAAAAATCATACCATTATCCATCAAACAAACTTGGGTCCATTACCCAAACCTGGGTTCTCCAACTTCACATGGTCATAACTCTTTAACTATGAGGAGTTATGTGACATTCTACATACCACCAAAAATGGCATGAAAAACACTATCCATCTAGGATATTTTACCTGAAAAATTCACTTTCCTTCATCTCATTATTCCACAATTAAGCATGGGTTCTCTTACTCCGCAAAGCGTCTTCCCGTGAGGGCTTTCACCATAAGTGGACCACTTTGGAGTTCATCCATATTTACTTCTTATCAAACATGAAAAATAAATAATGAGTCATATTTACATAAAACCATCTTGGGTCCATTACCCAAACCTTTGTGCGACGGGGCTTTCTTCAAGGGTTGACATCAATGAAAACCAACCTTAATCAACAATATCCCCCTTTGGCATTGATGGAAACACTCTGATGCAATACTGAAATTATATCACTCATGGTCCCCCTGGGACCATGCCTCTGTCCTCTGCATCTGATAAATCTGCCTTTGTCCTCTGCATCTGATAAATCTTCCTTTGTCCTCTGCATCTGATAAATCTCTCCCCCTTTGTCATCAATGGAAAAGGTATATTTCCATCCAGGGCTACTCCCCCTGACTGAATTGTCCTCTTATGGTGCTTCCTTGTGTACATCTAAGACATATAAGATAAGCATTCAAAAAGCATTCAAAAATCATTCATTTTGGAGTAGAAATAACTCCAAGTCTTTTTCGAAGATATTCAAAGGCTTCCCGTGGAAGTGGTTTTGTAAAGATGTCTGCCACTTGTTCTTTGGTGCCCACATACTCAACTCTGATGTTCTTTTCTGCAACCTGTTTCCGTAGAAAGTGATACTTGATTGGAATGTGCTTCGTCTTCTAACATGTCTCATAGAAAGTGATACTTGAATGGGATGTGCTTCGTCTTTGGAGTGCAGCACCAGATTTTTTGAGATATTGATGACACTTGTATTATCACAAATATATTGGAATGCCCATCATACTCAACCCGTATATCTCATAAAGTTTGTTTCATCCAAAGAACCCGTGGACAACATCATGTCATTGTTGTAATATAATGCTTCTACCAGATAGAGTTACTGATGATTGTTTCTTTCTTTAGCCATGATACCAAACACTCAACTAAGTAGAACAATGCTCCACTATTGCTTCTTTGGTCATCAATACAAACTTCCCAAACTGCATCTATGTAGGCAATAAGTGATAGATCTTTTTCCTTTTGGATACCATAATCCAAACTCTTCGTCTCTTTGATATATATGAGCATCCTTATCGCTAATACATGTGGTTCCTTTGTTGCTGCTTGAAATTGTTCCAGACCCGGCCCAACTACCTCGTGACTACATCGGTTTGGATGGTTTCACATATAGTAGGTTCTCAATCATTGACATGCATTGCCTTTGATATGTAGACTCTAATAATCATCTTTTCTCAACTTGGAACTCGGTTTGCATGGGAGGGATAATTGGTTTACAATCTTCCATTCCAAACTTTAACATTTCTATGATATACTTGGTTTTGAGAAATAAAATTCTTGGTTGCTTTGATCTATCCTGAATTTCTAGAAAGAAGGATATTTCTCCAAGTAACTACATTTCAAATTCATTCGCATGTCTTTTGAAAATTTATGGCTTAAACTGCTATCATCACTACCACAAATAATATCATCAACATAAACTTCAATTAATAAAAATATTACTTTGACTTACCTTGATGTAGAGGTTGTTGTATGCACTTTTTCTCGAACCTCACCGCAGATACCTCTATTCACTGAGTACCATGCTCTAGGAGCCTATTTTATACCATACAAGGCCTTCTTTTAATTTACACACATAGTCTCCATTCTTAGACAACTAAATCATTCCGATTGTTCAATGTAGACTTATTCAATTTCCCCATTCATAAAATCTAATTTTACGGCCCATCCCATATATATACTTTTAACATTTTGAGCATGCATAAGCTAAAAGAAAATATATTTCTTCCATTCTTGAAACTGGGGAAAAATGTCTCTTCAAAATATATAACTTCAATTCAGGTATATCCTTTGTACATACCAATCTAGCTTTTGTTCCTTGTAACCTCGCCCATATTCATTCAATTTATTCCTCAAACCCATTTTGTGTCGTATCACATTCTTATTCTTTGGTCTTGAACCAATTCCCAAGTAAGCCATTTTTCTATTTGATCCAATTCTCATCCATGGCTCTATTCCGTAATTCTTATCCTTGTCGGGCTTTCCAAAACAATTTGGTTCAATTGTAGATAAGAGGTGCTAGGCGTGTTTGTTCCTGGGTGGAATGGATTCTTTTCTTTCTAGTCTCAAATCCGCATCTTTGTTTCCAATAATCTGATCCGGCGATTCTTCCCACTGCTTACAGGGTGTCTCTGGAGATACTTGCTAAACTTGTTTTTCTGTTTCTGTCCTCAGTCAGCTTCTTCATCTTCTACTTCTTTTTCATCTTCTTCTTCAAAAAAGTTGTTCCATTGATTTGTTTTCTTCCTTTGATTCTAGTCTCCTATTTCATCAATTGTTAATGCTGATGCTTTCCACAACTTTGCTTTAATCTTTAGATTGTAACAATTTGTATGATTTCCCTTGTACTTGAGTAACCAACAAATATTCCTTTGTCCACAACGTAGAGTCAAACTTTCCCATCTTCCATCTCTTTGATACGTAGTAAGATTGCTTCCAAAATCTGGAAGTGCTTCACATTTGTTGGTCTTCCTTTCTGTTATCTCCTCAAATAAATTGGTGGAGATTTTGCTTTTTAGGTGATAGATTGTGGTCCAAAATTTATTTCTAAATTTTCGTAGGTAGGTTAGAGAGTCTATTTTCTGTAAATAAACTCAGAAAGAACTTTTGATTTGGTTTGGTCAAGAAAAAGACAGAATCTCAGGTTTCGGTGGTTTAGGCGAGTCTGAAACGTGCTCATTAACCACCGAAATCCTTCGTTCTCGGTAGTTAAGAGGAAAAAACAAAAGCGCGGTTAACTACCGAAAAATATTTCAACGGGAAAAATGAAAAGCCCGTGCTTTCGCACGAGCCATTTGTCATTTGGCGTAATCATGAAGACATAACCACTGGAAGTCCATGGAGGTGGTAAGGTATGCATGTTCTTGTTGTATCTATCCGAAGATTGATACCCTGTTGTCCTTTTAATTGCATTTGTCATTTCAAAATTAAGGCTTGACAAAGACATAGAAACTCATGTGTGTTTCCTGACTAACATAAATGATTAGTCACGTAGCCCCTCACTATCTCTAGTCACGAGGACACAAATCCATTATGACCCCGATTAATCTCTGATTTGATCTCCATTTATTATCAATTCGAATCCAGGAGTCATTGTGACAGTCTTGAGCCCGTGATTTCATCAAGCAAACGCATATCCAGAGACCATAATCCCATTTTTTGTGGTGATTACCAAGTGCAGTTCGAGGTCATACCAATCAAGCCAAGTCGAGTCATCAGGTAGTTCAAAGCCCATACTGTTTCAATTTAATTGTATATCTCACCGAAACTCAAATTTTTCGGCGTATATTCAGTCAGTTTGTTGCCTAAATTTGGTTAGTGATTGGGATTTGCGATCAGAACTCTGAGTCACCCTGTCCCGTTTGTTTTTCTCTGAGTCATACTCCCTGTCATCCTGAATTGTATAGTTTTTGTCTCCCTGGCATGAAGTTTTTCCTAAATCGCAGGTACAGGTCAACAATCACTAAAATTCCGAAAGCAGGGCCAATTCTAAGGGATGAATTGGATGGAGTTTGGTACCTTGAGGCTCACCCTGAGGTGGCCGAGTTCTTCAAGAAAACTGGAGTCTATGCTTATTGTGAAAAAATGGTAGATTTTCACCAAGACGTGTCCAAAACCTTTGCTATCTCATATGATGGAAGAACAACAACAATGGGAAAGGAGCAGTTTGTGGTTGATGAGGCAACCATAGCTGAGTTCACTGGTCTCCCCAGAACAGGCGATTGCTGGTTCAAATCAACCGTGCCTTCAAACATTGAATTTAGATCCTACCTACAGCCTTTGCACAAAGATATTACATGGAAAAATGACATACCAATGTCTTATCTGGAACCTAAATGGCAATCTCTCCTGAAGGCAATCTTTGTCTATATCACCTGTGAAGGTAGATATAACAGAGTCATGTTCTACCACTTAAAACTTTTAAATCACTTCACAGGGAGATCTCCCATCAATTTACCATTTTACTTGCACAAATCCCTCACAAAAATGGCTAGGTAGGTCAAGGCCAAGCCCACTAAGGTGGCAAGTAGATTGTCTCATCAAGGACTCATTACTCTCATCGTCAAAGAATCATTGAAGACAAGGAAGGTAGATTGGAACTATTTCCTCTTCTGTAATGAATTCCAGACTGATTGGAAACAGGAGGAGAAGGGTAAAAAATCTGCCACTAAGAAGACCATTACTCCTAAAAGCAATCATAGAAAACGAAAGGGTATCTCACCACCAAGAGAACTGATAGAATCATCCTCTGTTAAAAGAAAAAGAATCAAAATAAAGTTACAGTTTGAGGGTGAGCAGACCAAGGACCTTGCTGAAGGAAGTAACCCTTTAAACTTACCATATAGTGACTCAGAGCCAGAACATGAGTTAGCAGAGACACAAGGTGATGAACAAGCTGGACAAGTTGCAGAAGATTGTCCCAACTTGCCCTCACTAAATTCCCCAGAGGCACACAGTTCACCATTGGCAAAACATTCTTCAAGCAAGCCTAAAGCATCTAAGGCACGGAAAATCAATAAACTCCTGCAACAAGTCTATGAAATGGAAGTCCTAGAAATAGTTATTAAAAAGGAAAATACAGAATTGAATGAAATAAATGCAGAACTTTTCAGCATGAACCAAAGTGTCAAATAAAAACATGATAAAATCAAAGACAGGAACAGGGTGTTGATAAGGGAGAACATGAAGCTGTTCAGGCAGCTTAGAATTCTGAGGCTGAAATTAAAATATTCTCAATCGCCAACACAGGAGAAAACAGGTTTGGAAACTCTAGCCAACTTAGCTACAACCATGGTAGATTTACCACAATCTTCCACACAACAAGTTGAAGTTCAAAGATCTGCACGAAGAGGAGCTGCATCGTCCAAAAGACCTTGAACACTCAACAAAGCATCAAGGTAATCATTTTTGCAAATTTTGAAGTTTTGACAAAGCAAAGGTTTCGGTGGTTTAGGCAAACAGGATGACTGTTCATTAACCACCGAAAGGAGAGCTTTTGGTAGTTAATCCACCTAGGAGTCTTATATGTTAACCACCGAAAGCCTATCACTGCCAGAATGACCGAATTTTTGCCTAGATTGGGATTTTTTGAGTTGGAATGGTTTGAAACCTCTTTGAATGGACATTTGTTGAATTATCAAGTCAGATCCAATAGCTATTTTTGATGGATAAGGGAAAGAAGAGGTGTTTCAATCATTTTTGGTACCTTTTTCAAAGGCAAAAAAGCAGGGTTTTTGCACAGCTCAACAAATTCGAATTGTATCTCTTGGAAGAGTCATCACTCAACCTTGGAAGGTTATTCTGCACTGCACAATGACTCTACAAGATATGAAGACCATGAAATGTGGGATTGACCTCATTTTGAGGATCATTCCCTATCTTTTGCAAACTGAATTTTGACTTTCTATCTTTAGTATATAGGATCCATGCTTTTAGGATCTCAAAACTACATTGCAAAGCTATAAAGCTAAAGGTAGAAGATGAACTAAAGGTTCGATTTTGAGTTCTATATGCTACTGCTTTGTATGAAAGACACTTTCTTTAATATATCAGCCCACAAGCTTCTTTCATTTGTTACTGTCAGACCTTCTTTCATCTTTGTCTACGCTTATGAGTGGAATTAGTTCTTTTGTCTCTGTTTAATGATCCTATGGTAACTGTCATCTTACTTTTGATTGTTAAGAAAGAATTACAAGCATCTTTGGCTAGTTTGTTGACCCATCATATATATGGTTTTATGTATGTTTTGGTTAACTGATTAGTTTTCTTATCCATTTGTTATACAAACCTATCTGACAATAGCTCTTGAAGGCCTTGTGTTGTATGAATATAGTTAAGACTGTCTTGAGAATACAATCCAGAGGTTAAGATATTCATGTTGATCCAAACCCACACCTATTATTGAAAAAATAGTTTCCAAAAAGATTAAGTTACCAAGCATCTCTGAGTTACAACCTAGGAGAGTTTCCTGGAGTGATAACAAATTGGCACCGTTGCCGGGGAGAGGAGAACGAAGCCTAGCTTCCTTGGGAGACGACATAGATCCAACTTTGATGATAGAAAAAGCCCAGACATCATTTGGGTTGTAACCATCTAATCTGGTTACGCCATTGAAACGAAGTGGCTCCGAAAAGAGCTCACACCAGGGCAAACCAAGAAGGCCCACTGGCAACACCAGTTCCTGACCCTGAGAATATCATCAGTAAGGGAAAGTATTTACAAAGATAGGCTTCCAGATCTGCAAAGACATCAAATCTAGGTATTCAAACCAACACTTCTTCTTTCATATCTAAAGGGCCTCTAGTTGAATCCCCTGCTGCTGAAACTCCTAGTTCTCAGGAAATTGAAATTTTATCTGAAAAATTGAAGGTAGAGGAGCCTTCACTTTCCTCTAATGTTACAGACTCTGTTTTTGAGCATGATATTTCATCCAA
Organism: Picea sitchensis; assembly: GCA_010110895.2. Classification (NCBI taxonomy): domain Eukaryota; kingdom Viridiplantae; phylum Streptophyta; class Pinopsida; order Pinales; family Pinaceae; genus Picea; species Picea sitchensis. Next base: position 5,361 of record SNQJ01S0131162.1, on the reverse strand, counting down.
CCTTAAAGAGGTAATTATAGGATCCCCTCAGCAAAAAGAAACCTCTTCTTCTTCTTCTTTGAATTCCTCACCCACCAAGCCTACAGAGGGTGTTTTCTACATTCATACTAATCTGCTTGTTCTTGAAGATATTTTACATGATCTGTCCTCTAAGGGAGAAGAAATCTTAGCCTTGTTGCTCGATCAGTTTTACAACGCCTCTTATTTTTCACCCATTTCCGAAAATATTACTCAAAGTGAAGTAAGACAACCATTTTATTTAAACTTAGCCATCCCATCTCAACCTTCATCTCCTGAAAATTCTTCTTCTGTATCAACCCCCAAGATTGCCATGGCTGTCCCTTTAACCAAGATGGAATAGATTTTAGCAAATAGGTATGATCCACTTGTCTTTCCCAATCCTTTATTTTCCATGCCAACCGGAGATTATTAGAAATATATGCCAAAGTTTACCGGAGCTGGGGATTATACTGCAGAAGAACATATAGAAGATTTTTATGCTTATGCTGAAAATATTAACATTTCAGAAGAAGATGTGTGGAAGAGAGTTTTTGTGCAGAGTTTGGATGGCCAAGCCCGGAAGTGGTTCAAAGAGCTACCGACAAATTCAGTCATAGGTATTGAGCAACTAGATGAGGTGTTCTTAAAACACTGGGGAGAAAGAAGAGATCTACTATATTACATTTCCGAGTTCAGAAACTTAAGAAGAGAAGATGGGGAGTCAGTCTCAGACTTCATCAAAAGATTTAATAGAATGTTTGGCAAGATCCCTACAGAGATCAAACCAAGTGATGCATCGGTAAAGATCACATTCTCTGCTGCTTTTGATCCAGATTTTTGTCTAATCCTCAGAGAAAGAATATCAACTACACTTGCTTTAATGAAAGATGCTTCCCTCGAAGTCGAATCAAATATTATGGCATCTCAGAAGCTCAAAGGAAAGGTTGAGAGAAAAAAGTCTTCTGTTGAGCCCCCTTCTTCTTCTAATAGTAAAATGGAAAAGATGGCCAAGATGTTGGACAACTTGACATCTGAAATGTCAAAATTGAAGATCCAGAATCAACAACCAACAAGGACAAAAGAGCCAAATGATTTTGTCCCTAGAAATCCCAATGCTTTCACTTACAGAAGGAACAATCAACAAGTCTAGATCCTTCAGAGAGACAAGAATGCAGTTGATGATCAAAGAATCAGACCCCCTTTCCAAAATGCAATGCTAGAAGAAGAACAACAGATGCCTCATGATGAAGTTGAAGAAGCAGATGACATAAATTGTTTTGGTGACGAAAATGATTCCTTCTTTTTGACACAAGTAGATTATGAAGAAGCCCTGATGGATCAGGAAATTCATGAGGCAAGTATTGAAGAATCTGTCTATCAAACGGATGATCAACAAGGTTATAATTTAAGATCCAAAAATGCTGCGCCTAAACCATTACCCGCTGCTCCTGTGAAGAAGAAAGAAGTTGTTGCTAAGCAGCCTGCTGCTCCTGTAAAACATACCTCCACTCCTGTAAAAAAACAACAGAAGCAATCACAACCCCTAGACAAGGAGCAAGCATTCTCAAAGCTCCTTTCAATGAGGTAAAAACTTCTGACAAATCAGCATATTCTTTTAATTTCGAATCAGAAATTTAGAAATAAAAAATACCTATGCCATTGACCGAACTCATGAAGAATGATATTTTCAAGTCTTCCATACTGAAGTTCCTTGAACCAAAGACCTCTTCATCTGCTGATTTTGTAAACCTACAAGATGAAAAGCCAACAGTAACTATAGGGCCTATGATAGAAGACCGAGATGATTCTTGTCCACCATTCTATATATCCCTAAATGTTCATGATAATATCCTCCACAATTGCTTGCTTGATTCAGGAGCATCACATAATATTATGCCCAAAGCAGTGATGTATGAGCTTGGGCTTGAGGTCACCAAACCATATCATGATCTCTTCTCTTTTGACTCTAGGAAAGTCAGATGCTTTGGCCTTATAAAAGACCTTGTTATAAACCTTGCCCAATTGCCAATGAGAAGCATGGTAATGGATGTGGTGGTTGCTGATATCCCACCCAAGTTCAGACTCCTCTTGTCTCATCCATGGAGAAAAAGGTTAGGAGGTACCTTGCAGATGGATATTTCGTATGCTATGATCCCGGTGTTTGGAGGAGAGCTAAAAAGACTTTACAGAGAGAATCAACTTGCCTACATCATCAACGATGCAAAAAATTCTGTAAATCATCCAATTTATGTTGTAGACACAGATTTTGGCTCATGCATTCTTCAAATAGATGATTCTCAATAAGATCCTTTGCAGCTTGTGAAGCCCACTGAACAACAAACTGATGATAAAGGTGTTCCGGTTTGGACTATGTATTTTGATGGGGCTAGTACCAAAGATTCAACAGGTGCAGGGGTAGTTTTGATTTCTCCTTCGAAGGAGACTATACATTTGTCTTTTAAGCTCGATTTCAAAACTACTAACAACATAGCAGAGTATGAGGCCTTGCTGTTGGGATTAAATTCAGCTAAGGAGATGGGGATAAGAGGATTAAAGGTGTTCGAAGATGCAGATCTCATCATACAACAAGTAAACAATACTTTCCAAGCAAATCATGTTAGATTGAAAGCCTACAGGGATGATGTATGGAAAATTAGAGATTCTTTTTCCATTTTTGAGATTTCTTATATACCCAGAGATATGAATCATCTTTCCGATTCCCTTGCTGTTTCAGCCAGCATGTTTATTCCTCCCATGCCCCCCAGGCTCAATTATGAAATCCACGTCAAATATAGGCCATCTTTGCCTGACAATATCAAATACTGGAAAGTTTTTGAAGATGATGATGAACTTAATAGATTTCTTCAGGTGGTAGATGATTTTTCTGATATGCACGTCGACCAACAGAATCTAAATGTAGAGGAATCCTAAAGCCTAAGCTAAAACAAAAATTGGGTCAGCATGATATTGTTCAACTACCTAACAATTACATACCTCGGAGTTTGGTACCTCTTGAAAAACTATTTGATCACAACAATGTCCCCTACAAGCTAGATAAAAAGGAGAAAGAGCCTCCTGTTCATGAGCACAACATAGGGAGCGAAAGATAGCTTAAATTCATAAATCTGTCCTCTGAATTGATTGCTGATCAGAAGTCCGAATATTGCAACATTTTGAAAGAATTTTCTGATGTTTTTGCTTGGAAATATAGTGATCTGAAGACTTATGACCCTGATATCATTCAACATAAGATCCCTCTTGAAAAGTACACCATCCCTTTCAAACAAAAGCTCAGACCTATCAGTCCTCTTCTTTTGCCTGTGATTGAAATAGAAATAAAAAAGCTTCTTGATGCTAAGATCATAATCCCTTTGAGATACTCTAAATGGATTGCAAATCTAGTAATAGTGAGAAATAAAAATGGTGAGGTCAGGTTATGTGTGGACTTTAGAAACCTACATAGATGCTCTAACAAAGACAACTATGCCCTACCTAAAATGGAACATTTGTTGCAAAGAATTTCGGGGGCTACTGTTATGTCTTTCCTAGATGGTTTTTTCGAATATAACCAGATTTCTGTCCATCCTGATGAGAAGACTGCGTTTACTACTCCTTGGGGTACCTTTATGTATGCAAAAATTCCATTCGGATTAATGAATGTTGGGGCCACATTTCAAAGGGCCATGGACATAGATTTTGTGGGTGAAAAGGACAAGATTTTCCTCATCTACCTTGATGACATCACAGTTTATTCCAACAGTCATGAGGAGCATATAAAGCATTTAAAAAGAGTGTTTCTGAAGTGCAGGAAGTTCAGAATTTCATTGAATCCCAAAAAGTCCCGTTTTGCTCTCAGGAAAGGCAAGCTCTTAGGCCACATTGTCTCAGCAGAAGACGTGAAAATTGATCCAGCTCGAGTGGAAGAAATTTAGAGGCTATCCTTGCTAAGGTCGAAAAAGGATATTCAATTGCTGCTCGGTAAGATTAATTTTGTTAGAAGATTTGTTCCAAATTTCGCCGAGCTAGTAAAACACATAACATGTATGTTGAAAAAGGGGTCTGAGATAAAATGGGCAGACAATGCAAGGAATTCATTTCAGGATATCAAACAGGCTATCATGGAATCCCCGACTCTGATCAATCTGGATTACAACAAAATTTTCTACATTTTTTCCTTTGCTTCTTATGACACAGTGGCAACAGTCTTGCTACATAAAGAAGATGGAAATATGGATCACCCACTTGCTTTCTTCATAAAAACACTCAGAGATGCTGAACTAAGGTATGATCCTATTGAAAAACAAGCCTATGCTCTCATAAAATATGTAAAAGCTTTCAAAATTTATATCCTCCACTCAAAAGTCATTGCATATGTCCCTTCACCCTCCGTGAAAGATGTTTTGACTCAACCTGATATTGATGGAAATAGAGCTAAATGGATTGCAAAGTTGATTGAGTTCAACATTGAAGTGAAGCCCACCAAATTGGTAAAAGGCCAAGGCCTTGCTAAGCTTTTAACAGAGGAAAACCATGAGCTGCTAGACATAAATTTCATAGGGGAAAATTCAACAAATTTGCAGACAGAGGTGGCAGCAGAAGGACAACATAAAAATCAACAAGTGGCAGAGCATTTGTCTTCTTGTGAATGGTACTCAGGTATTATACATTTTTTACAAAATCTAGAGGTTCCTCCTGAACTCAGCATGACTCAAGCCCGAGCCCTTAAGCTCAGAGCCATCAAATTTTACATTTACAATAATCTGTTATATTGGAAAGACCCTACTGGTTTACTACTCATATGTTTAGACAAAGAAGAATCAGTGGAAGTTATACATCAATTTCATTCAAGTGTTTGTGGAGGTCATCATTACTGGAAGACCACAGTTCATAAAATTCTAAGGGCTGGATACTATTGACCTTTTCTTTTCTCATATGTGTGTGCCTTCATCAAAGCTTGTGATAAATGTCAAAGATTCACAGGAAAACAACAACTAAAATCCTTTCCCCTGAGACCTATAGTAGTGAATGGCCCTTTTCAGCAGTGGGGTTTATATTTTATAGGTGAGATAAATCCTTCGTCTAGTGGTCAACATAAGTGGATCTTAGTAGCCACATATTATTTTACAAAATGGATGGAGGCAGTTCCCACCATGAATGCCACTCACCAGGTTGTCATGAAGTTTCATTATGAAAATATCTTGAGCAGATTCGGCTGTCCCAAAAGGCTGGTAACAGATAATGCAACAGATTTCAAAGCAGAGGCATTGGTCGACATGTGTGAATCAATGGGCATCCAGTTGGTACATTCGACCCCCTACTACCCTCAAGGTAATGGCCTGGCCGAATCATCCAATAAGAGCT
>SNQJ01S0131161.1:0-25720 GCA_010110895.2 Picea sitchensis | reverse complement strand
CTCCCCTAACACCCCATCATCGGCCTCCACGGTGTCTTCTAACCATGATTACCTGCATAAATACAAGTCAACTCGATTAGCAACATTATAATCAAATCATATCAACGAAAGCCATAGCGATCCCAAGTCGCGGGTTGAACCCCGCTCTGATACCACATGTTAGGACCCACTCCGGTACGTCTCCTACGATGTACAACCAGTAAAAGCACCCTTAATTTTTTTTTTTTTTGTGTAGGAAGGTAATAATGACATTATACTCAACATCGCAACACGACGACCAACACAATGCATGCAACTCACACAACAACAACATAACGACCAACATAGAATCACATCAAGTACCTGGAAGCAATGTACGACATTCAACCGACAAAGAATAAGACTGACTACCCACCTGTCCTAACCTGCAATGGTTAGGACCTCTAGGACACATAAGCAATTCTCAAGCCTAGGTTCCCATCGATTTTGACCATTTAAGGTCTCAAGGCTGGTGACTATTCTAAGGAACAAAGAGGTGTCTACATCCCGCCCAACACAAGCAGACCAAGCTTACTAAGCTAAGGAAAATCATCCTAACACCCCAATGACAAGTCAGCAAGATGCCTCTGACCTACCAACTACAAAATAAATTATTGCTCAACAAACCAATTTGTACATACAAGAAGATTATTATTAATACAAGGCTTATTGTAACAAATTCCCAAGCCGATATCAGATAAGTGTTCCTATGGAGGAATTAGCTATCCTTTAACCAGAGCCAAAGGTAAATTTCTAACTATTAAATGCGTCTCATCCAAAAACTTGTTCCTAACTGTACACATGTGAAAATTTCCTTTATATAATAAGAGATGAAACAAAGTACCTCTAGAAATTTGAATTTAAAAAGGTTTCTATTTTTTAATTTTTTTTAAATCAGAATTGTGCATCCCAATCCTTAGATTAGTTAAAACTGTGTTGTTGTAGGTTATTAATAGATGTTTAAAAGGTATGTGTTACTTGTTGTTTAAATGTTAATCCCTAATATTAGCTCATTACCCCTTAATTGGGGCATATTATATTAGTAATGTTATTTTATTTATGTCGGCTTTAGGCCATTAGTACCTCCTAGTCTCCCATATATACCAAGGAGACATTTTCATTTTGAATCATCTTGTACTTGACCATTTAAGTGGGGTAAAAGGAGGTTTCCCCCTCAAAGAGGATTATTAGCTGAAATTATCTCTTTTTCAAGGCGTTGAGTACATTTTCTGAGGTTTTTCTATGCTATATTGATATTTGGTTCTTAACATATGGTTTCAGAGCTCAAGGTCTTGGGGTTACACTGCTACATCTGAGACACCTTGTAATTATTGCTATAACTTTTTTTATACAATGTTTCAAAAGGAACGGATTGGAATATATTTAGTAGACAGATCAAGGTACATTGGGTTCAAAATTCAGCTCCTGAGGCATTATAATTTCAGATATAGAGGCTGTACAAGATAGGGTTCTGGAATCATCCTGAATTGCGTCATTGTGGAATTTTCCCTATAAAAACGTTTTTGTAACATTTCAGACCCTTCACTCTTGAGGCCATTTATAGAAATTAGTAAGTTATCTATGGTAAAACTTTCATCTTCTGGGTCATCTTACATTTGTATATACACCTTGTGTAAGATAGGGTATCTGACTAGTCCTATTGACTAGTCTCAAGAGGGTGTTCTAGGTAAAACAATCATAACTTCTTCCTAGAGTATCCAAATTGAGTGGGACTGGTTGCATTGGATCGTGGATAATATGTAGTATTTTGGGTGTGAGTTTAAAAAATTTATATAAATTATTTTGTGTGGGGCATGCTATACAAGTGAGATCTCCTGGAAAGGCCAAAAATCGACAAGTTGTGGGCAAGTTACCGTAAATTCCACTTGGCACATACAATTTTTATCAGATTATTTTGTGGGGCATGCTATGCGAGATTCCTGAAAGGCTAAAATCGACAAGTTGTAAGTAAGCAATGCGAATCTAATTCTTGGTACATACAATTTTATCGAGAAGAAATATCATAGAAATATGTAAGATAAATTTTCATACCCATAAGTGCCTAAACTTGGGAGATATAACAAAAATATTGTCTAAAGGTAACCACCCTCAAAATCAAGGTTCAAAAGTGATACTTGGCCAACATGCCACCCAAAAGGGAACCCCGCTGACTAAATTAAGCTCTCCATAAAACTCTACTTGGACTATTGATGAAGGTGAATAAATGTGTAGGGACATAAAATGATTTTACAAAAGAAGATAGTTACAAAAGATGAACTACAAGAGATGATGAGGGCTTAAAAGGGGAGAGATCATGGAAGTATTGAAAAAATTTCGTAATAGAGAAGACACCGAAAGTGAAAATGCATCCCATGAAATTCATAATGATGACACAAGGAAGGTGAATCAAGAATGGAGAAACTCCAACTTTGGTTTGAAGACCAACTAATGCCCTAAGATTGATATGAGGAAGTTTGATGGCAAGGACCCAATCACATGGATACTCAGATGGAGCAATTCTTTTGATCTCCATAATGTGCCACATACACAAAAGGTACTTATTTATTCTTTATATTTAGAACACAAACAATTTGTATGGTATCGATGTATTTTTTTTCTACAAATCACTGGCCACTTGACAATTTTCATGGAAGCAAATGATAGCACACTATGAGGATATAAGGAGCAACACCTTCTTTGGCCAATTGATAAATCTCTCACAAAGAGGTTCGCCATCGAGCACATTGAGAACTTCCAAAGATTGAATATAAAGGTAACCAATATTCCTATATGAGCACTTGATTTATGTATTCATAGGAACTTTAAAGGATACCATTCAACATGAGGTTTTCCTTTAGGAACCCAAATATTGGAGAATGCAATAAGGTGGCGAGAAATGCTGAAAGTAAAAATACGGCTATGGCTACTAGAAGGACCAATCCTAACATCTATAAGGAGAACAATGCCTCTTCTAAACACCTCAACCTACAAGGCTGACACCTCAACAATCGAGGAAAGAAAAGCAAAAGGATAATGCTTTCTTTAATTGTGACGCCAGTACGCATAAGGGACATAAGTGTGGTGAGAAGAAATTATTCTACATAGATTGTGAAGAGAGGAGGAAGAAGAAGAGCAAGAACCATCTCAAGATGAAACATAGAAGCAATTTCATCCTAAGAGTTGACTCCCAAGATATCGCGTAATGTATCATTGTAATTAGCACTCCTCAAACCCTTCAAGATCGAAGGATACATCAAAAAGAAAAAAGGTAATAGTCCCAATTGATTCCTGGTAGTACTATAATTTCATTCACTATAAATTAGCCAAAGATCTCAATTGCTTTGTATATCGGGCACCAGAAGTTTCAAGTAATGATTGAAGAAGGAGTAACTATCACTTGCTTAGGAAAATTCAATAAGATCAATATTACTATGGGGAATATATAATGAATAGTCCAATGATTGCTATACCCATGGGTGGTGCGATGTTAAAAATTAGAATCCAATGTTTATACCATTAGGAACAATGGTTTCTAATTTTCAAGAACTTTTCATGAAATTTTCATTGAAGGAAAAGAAATTGAGTTAAGAGGTATCACATGGAAACCGAGTAAGGTGATAAGTTCTAATGACATGAAAAAATTATTGAAAAAGGCACAAGGCTGCTATTGCACAACTATTCTCACTACATGTTCAAACATCTAGTTTTCATCTATTCCTCAAGATCTCCAGCTGATCATTGATAAGAATTCCAAATTATTTGAAGATGTTCCCAAAGGTCTTCCATCCACTCTCAAATCATGATCATGAAATTCACCCCACTACGTAGAGTGTTCCTCCCAAAATCAAAGCCATACAGCATACCCTACACCTTAAGTGAAATTGAGCACATGGTTGAAGAAATGTTAGATATTGGCATTAGACCTAGCCAAAGTTCTTACTCAAGCACTGCTGGTAATGGTATTCAAGAAAGAAAAATCATGGCGTATGTGTCCTGATTATAAAGAGCTCAACAAGATCACTATTACATACAAGTTTCATCTCGGCTATTGATGAATTGTTAGATGAACTACATGGAGAAATCTATTTCAAAAATTGGATCTCCATCTGTATCATCGTGATCATAATGAAGGATGAAGATATCCCAAAACAACATTCAACTCATGAAGGCCATATGAATTTTGGTCATGCCTTTTGGCCTTACAAATGCACCTTCCACATTCCATATTGATGAATTCCATTTTCAAGCCCTTCCTTCAAAAATTTGTGTTAGTATTTTGATGATATACTACCAATCTATAGCAAGTCTTGGGAGGATCATGTGTGACATGTTGACAAGGTGCTACAACTACTAAAGGAACAACAACTATATGCCAAACCATCCAAATGTTTCTTTGGAGTAAAGGAGGTAGAGTATTTACCATTGTATCCTCATGAAGGGTAAGTCAAGGTAGACCCTAACAAGATTAAGGCCATGATGGACTAGCCGATTCCCAAAAACATTGAATAATCTTAGAGGATATTTGGGTTTGACAGTTACCACCCCAAGTTTGTTCAAACTATGGAAGAATATCAACACCTTTAATGACACTCACCTAAGAAGTGCATGCATTTTCATGGACTCCAGAGGCAACTAAAGCTTTTGAACAATCCTAGCAGGGTGATTTGTAAAGATTCTATCTTGACCACTCTAGACTTAAAAACCTTCATTGTGAATGTATGCCCTCGGAAATGGAATTGCGTTGTCCTAATGTAAGAAGGAAGGCCCCCGATTTTGAAAGTCTACCACTCATGGAAAAGGACTTACACAAAACCCATTTATGAGAAAGGAAATGATGGCACACTTCACATGAATTGAAGAAATGGCATCCTTACCTAATAGGTAGGGACTTCAAGGTCAAAACAGATCATGATAGTCTTAAATACTTCTTTGAACAAAGACCTGCCTTCTAAGAACAACAAAAATGGGTAAACTAAGATATTGGGTTATGATTTTGAACTCTCTATGTGCTGGAAGCAAATGTTGTATGCATGCACTCTCAAGAAAGGATGAAAGATGTTGAGGCCTTTCATGCTATCTCGATCATCCAACCCGATTGATAATAGAAGCAAGGGATGAATGAAGAAACGATCTAAAAAGTGTGGACTCTCATTCAAAGTTGTTGTAGGGCAGGATTCCGCCGCATCAAATACATTTACATGGAAAAAATGATTCACTATGGTACAAAGATTGCTTATATTTCTTATGTAAGTAACCCCTAACCAAACAAAAGGTACTATTGGAATTGCACACTTCCAAGAGAGGGGAGAGGGCACTCGGGATTTTGGAAAACCTACCACAGTCAAGAAATATTTTTTTGGGATGGACTCAAAACCCATGTTCAAAGGTTTGTGGAAAAAAAATGTTTGGTTTGCCAACAAAATAAGGTGGAAACAATTAAGACCCCGTGTCTTTACAACCATTATCCATCTCAAGTTAGCAATCGAGGAGGTTTCATGGATTTCATCAAAGGTTACCAAAGTCTAAAAGGAAAAGAGTGTAATTATGGTGATTGTTGATAGCCTAATTGGCACGCATTAATTCCTTTGTCCACTCTCTCATCCCTTCAAAGCTAGTACCAGCTTGTCACCTACATTCATGGAGACAGTTCAAAGCTACATGCTAGCCCAAAGATTATTATAAGTAACAAAGATCCCATCTTAACTAGACACTTTGAAAGAATTATTTCTCTTGTTTGGTCAGCCAATTGCTCATAGCTCATCCTATCATCCTCAACTGGCTGGAAAAACCCAGATAGTGAACAAATGTCTAGAAGGCTACCTCAGCGTTTCTATGTCTCATAAACAAAACACAATGGTTCAAAATGGTTACCCTCAAGGTAATTGTGGTATAACACTTCCTTTCATAATCGCTAAAGAAAAAAATGACACCATTTATGGAACTTTATGGATACCGCTTCCTCCACTCATTTTCTAAAAGAAAAATCTAAGGTTCGCTGAAGATCACATCGAACGTCGTCAACAAGTTCTCCAAATATTAAAGGAAAACCCTACTATGGCACAAAATCACATGAAACAAATGTATGCATCAACATCATAGTGAAAGAAGTTTTGAAGTAGGGATTAAGTGTCTTTAAGACTACAACCATAGAAACAGATGTCCCTGCTAAAGCCAAGAAGGATAATAAATCATCACCAAAGTACTATGGCCCTTATAAGGTGTTGGTAAAAGACCGGTATTATGGCATACAAATTGAGTTGCCTACATCTTCATGAGTACACCCAAGCCCATGTTTGCTTAAAGAAGGTTAGTGACAAGATCCCACCACATACTATATTGCCAGAATTTGACGGGGAAGGAAAAATCATATCGGATATTGAAGTTATCATTGACACAAGAATTCGCCAACCGAGAAATAGATCCATTTCAGAGAATCACATTAAATGGAGGAAACCATCGGATGAAGATTCCACTTTCTGGGAAGATGCTTCTTTATACGTACATCAAGAGCTACCTGCCGCTGTGGAAAACATTTGTATCAAGGGGAGGGGTATGTTAAGCCCTAATATTAGCCTTCATTACCCTTAATTGTGCATATTATATTAGTAATGTTATTTCATTTATGCTCTACTTTAGGCCATTAGTACCTCCTAGTGTTCTATATATACCAAGGAGACATTTCTTTCATTTTGAATCATCTTCTACTCTTGAACATTTATGGGTAAAAGGAGGTTTCCCACGAAGAGGCTTATTATCTGAAATTATCTCTTTCAAGACGCTCAATACTTTTTCTTAGGTTTTTCTAAGCTATATTGATATTTTGTTCTTAACATTAACAAATAAAGTATAACCAATCAAGCCAACAAATTTTCTAAAATTTATATTAACTGTTGTCTATAATAAATGATAAAGCAATGTTGTTTCGTTATCGGTGAAATGCTAGTTTAATTCCTCAAATTCTTTGTCTATGAGCCATAGCATGGATATTTCTATCCTTACCAAACTCCCAATAACTTTTGTAATCTTTAATTTATTCACCCAGTCAATTATCATTGCGGTCTATTTAAAGGAGGTTCGCAGAGGGGAAAAACGATAACCACTGAGATAAGTAAGAGGTAAGTCCCTGAGTTAAAAAGTGAAAATTTCTAGTCAAGGTAATACTACGTAGTCCATACTATAAGTGCATCTAGTGCAGCTAAAAGGTGCAGTGATCAAGTAAGGACCAAGTGTAGTATTGTAACCAAAAAAACTCCCTTACTTAAAAGACTCAAGGAATAATAAACAAGACATTATGGTTCGACCATAAGAATGAGAGCATATACTGTTTATGCAGAGATAATTAGATCACCAACATCATAATGAAAAATGGAGATACACTAGTTAAGGTAAAATAATATGAACCCGAACAATCTTTGTAGAAGCTAAAGGTAAGGATTTACTGTATCTAACTTTGGCTGTATAAATTTGATGAGTAGTCGTTGCACAACTATTAAATTTGAACTAAAGCTACCAATGAGAGTGTTGTCTATCGTAGTCCATCTGATAGAATGACATCATATTAAATATATTTTTCTTTTTGGGGTGGTTTGGTGAGAGAAACTGGAAAGTAAAAAATCCTTGCTGAAATAACTAAAGCCATCATAAAGGAGGATGCACACCTTGCTTCAACGCAACAAGGATGAACAATTGTCTACCATTTATAAAAATAGAGGAAACACCATCATTACAACCGTTGTACTAGAATGCTGCCCCTATTAACTTGCTACTGTCTATTATCACTCAAAATTGATTTCAAAAGGATTCTCTTCTAACTAAATCAATCACATCTGAATACTAAAATATTCTGGCATTACAAAATCCCTAAACCCAAAAAATCATTTTTGAGTAGTGAGCTCAAGGGTAAAATGATATTGCAGTGGGTAAAATCACAGTGAACAACTAAGGCACAAAGTAATTAAGATCCAATCATAATCACTCAAGGGTAGATTCATTGTCTAAAATGGTGGGATGACTCCGCCCTCCACAGGTTTTTAAAAACACCATCATCAAGGGAATAACCACTACCAGTTAAGGCATGAATTGGCTGAGTAAGTCACAAGAAAGGCATTTAATAATGGGTTAAATTGCAGGTTAACATAGGTAACTTTTCACAGTTGAAAAAAAAAGCAAGCCATCAATACAGATAGTAATACATCAAGGTAACAATCTGTCTTACAACAATATACAAATGGAGGGAATACTGAGTAAAAACGAGAGAACAATCCTGGTAAAAATGAAAGCCACATTAGTGAAATCGAATATCTTCCTAATAACCAATCGTCCGGCCAACAAAATCATTTTGGAAAGGGTCACATAAATCATAAGGGAAAATGTTGGGTGATGCGACACAAAATCATGGTGTGGTTGTTGTGTAAGTGCTGGTAATCACCTAGAAGTTGGTGGAGTGAAGGTTGAGTAAAGACTTGAGGAAAACACAGATATGATCAACAGAGGATAACGTAGAAGAAATAAAACATCAGAAAACACAGATTTAATCAATCACATGAAGGTGCATAGACGCTCATTCACAAGAAGACGCACAGAAAAATCATTCCAGCAGAATCAATCAGCAGGAGTAGATGACTAACCACTATCCTTCACATATCATCCACGCATCGTAGCAAGGGCGCTGAGATCCGTGAGGGTCTTTAACCATAAGGCGACGATCAGATCAAGCTCCCCGGATCTAATCGCTCAGGCGAGGATAGACGAGCTAGGGACAAAAGGCAAAACATCACAAGGTTCACAATCAACACCATAGAGAGGTCAAGTCATGTGGGGAAACAAAGGCCAAGGGAGACAACAACCATCGAGCTAAGCTAAGAAAAGTTTCACCATCAATTTAAAAAACATTACTTTACTTCTCCATTAAATAAGCAGATCCAAGCATAAGTCCCAATACATTCTACCATACAAAAAAAAAGAGCTGCATGCTTCATGATCACCGGGCCTAATGATCGCCTCACAAGACCGAAAGCAACTCCCGCTTTATCGACATCGACGACTTCTCACGGCATCTTCTAGTCAATGCTAGTGGTATTCTTCTTCCCCTTAGCCCCCGAAACACAAGGCTTACACAGACACTATCCAGAGATATTTCGACTATCTCTACCGCAACACCGAACTACCACTCCTCAATCGCGAGCCGGGTATCCCAAATCCCACAAGTTAAATAAGTCAAGTAGATATCAAGAAGTTGTAATATTACGGAAACAGAAGAGATCCATTCTCCATCTCCTCCCTTCATTATATAGAGTTTTGTGGTTCCTACCTTCCAAAAATTCTTTAGCAATTCTTTATAATTAAATCTCTGCAATTCATCTCCTGCATAAGTGTCACCCATCTCCTTCATTTCCTCCATAAATTAACTTCTTTTAATTAATTAGTTATCTTTGTTTTCACCCACCTAGAGTTACCCTAGAATCAATTCTAGGTGTCCCCAATTTCTTCTTGCTGTGTTTTAATAACTTCCCTTTTTATTAAATTGGATAGTTTAGTTTAAATGAGAAAGCTCTTAAATGGTATTCTTTTACTAAGTTTGACCTTCCTCGCTTTTTCCCTTATGGTCCCTTTTTCCCTTTTAAGTTTCTTACCTCTTTCCTAGTTTCCTAAAATTTAGATTTTCCCTCTTTCCCTTTTTGCACTAGAACTCCAAAAGGTAGGTGTGGAATTTAACCCTCTTTCCCTTTATCATTTAATTATATAATTTTAAATTATCAAAAATAATAAAATGCTAATTCTTTCTTTAAATTTTATTTCATCGCATTTTTTTTATGAATAAATCAAATTTCTTACTCCCTTCGTTAAGATTTAACGGAGATCATAATTATTATTCAAGTTGTTTTTATTTTTATTTTTATTATTATTATTTTTATAGAAAGCCAAAGTTTTACCACTAGCGTAATCTAGACTTAGACCTTAAATTTTTTTTTTTTTTTTTTTTTTTTTTTTTTTTTTTTAAAAAATACTTAACATGTTATTTGTCCTAAGGCCATCTAGGTTCATTCCTCTATCATCAACAACACAACGTAGCTCCCGTGATGCCTCAGGGTGCTCCAAGGGTGCCACTTCATCTATTCCCTTCGCATGACATGCTCTTCAGACGCATCTACATGCTCCAGCAGCCACTTGCCTCTTGACTCAACTTGTAGACATCAATAACCCTGAGTCAACACTCCGCCAAGTGAACTTGTGGAGACTAAGGGATTCTGGCGAATATGGGACCCCTTATTGGCGCTCTTAGAACCATCAGTGGAGGACTCTCGCGAATTTTTCCTCACTATGATCGCGGTCCCCTAACTAGGTAGTCAGTAACCTATAGTTCAAGCCACAACGAGTGTGATAGTAGGCTGCGGCGTGGTTGTTGTCCACACCCTCCCTCAACATCTATGGTAGCCTCTACGACCCCTTTACTCCACATGTGAGTCCTGTAGGCAAGCTATCGTCAGCCTAAGATCATCAACAGATCATGTCAGAATATATCCATAGCATATTATCTAATCAGATGCACTAATTTCATATATAAAACAATCAAACTCCCAATAGTCCACTCCCTCGACTTGATCCGGAGTCTAAGGGGTCTCATCGATGCCTCTTCATCCTCAAGGTCCAAAATCCTCGCGACGCTTTAGTAAAACCGGTAGTCACAACACCTGCCTATGCCAGGGAAACAACATGTCATCAACCCATAACTTCTCATAATCAAAATCAAAATCCTAATCGTGATAATAATCTGGATGACTTGTGACCAAGTGTCCTCAAAGAATAAGTCTCTCAGCTTGTCGTAGAGCGATGTTACGTAAAACAAAAAACCTAAATTAATAACCTAAAATTGTGAATAAAAACAAAATCTAGAACAATAAAATTAAAATGAACTTAAACTAACTATAAATTATAAACAAACATTGTTTATATTTTCCGCTCAAATATGATCTTAAAAATTCTAGAAGCTTCAAGTTGATGTCTAGGACAAAAATATTAATTTTGGGTTTTCACAAAATCAAACATAGATAATTCTTTTATTATTATTATTTTTATTTTGAAATAAGATGCAAAATGAAAAATAATTTAATTTATTAATCCCACCAAATAATTTTGTGAAAATAAGAACCAAACTTCAAGATATTATTTAGTCAAACTTTCTAATGAGCAAAATAATAAACATATAATCATAATTTAAACAGAATAAAAAAAAATTAACATTTTGTTTAAATTGAGATTTCTATGCTAGTTTTAAAATTTTGACATATATTCTTTTAAAATTTTGGCATATACTTGCAATGAATGTCTCATACCATAGTGAATGTCTTAAGTTTGTGGCAAAGAAAGCCAAGGCATATAAATATTTGAAAAGGTTGATTCTGTAACTCATTATAATTATCAAGACTTTAATAGGAGCAATTTAAATTTTGTAAAATCTAGAAGCATGTCTATTGAGACCAACTGCACTATAAATAGTTTTAAAAGAAAATTTTAAATTATAATAAAAAAAAGTAGACAAAGAAGACAAATAGTTTAAAAAATAAAATTTAAAATATTAATAAAAAAAAAAAAAAAAAAAAAAAAAAAAAAAAAAAAAAAAAAAAAAAAAAAAAAAAAAAAAAAAATTTCAAATTATAATAAAAAATAGAAAAAACAAATAGTTTAAAAAAAGTTTAAAATAATAACAAAACAAATAGAGAAGACATTTTAAATCTATATGATTACGAAATAATGGGATGTGATCAAAAACATTTCTTATAACGTTGTGCATTAAAAATAAAAATATTAAAATTTTGATAAAAAAAAAAAAAAAATTTCTAATTCTATAAAATAATATTTCATAATTCTAAAAACATAAATAGAAAAATATTTTAAAATAATAAAAAAAAAAAAAAAAAAAAAAAAAAAAAAAAAAAAATTCATTATTTTATAAAAAAAATTCAAAGTTCAAATTTATATTATAAAAAATAAAAACATTATTTAAAAAATAATTTATATCATATTACTTAATATAAAATAGGAAAAAATACATAAATGCTATTAAAATGTAACTCTACTTCTTAGAATCTTTTGTCAACGTAACACATAAATCTAAAAACATTATATGTCTTTTTCCAAAGACCATTTATATCACATCACATGAATATAAAAGCATTAAAAACAAGAAAGGTGCATGGATGTCATGTGTCACGAATATGACATGAAACTTGGAAATGTAAGAAAATTAAGAAAAAGATAGATGTTGTTCAAGATGCATACAATTTATGCTTATTTTCTGCAAAACGTGTTTAGAACTTTGAACAGGTTAGGAGACAAATTTTACCATTCTAGAACTTTGACCATCTTACACAAGCCGTTCACTGAACCTTCGTTTTCACTGCTGAGAAGGGTTGTAAATTGAAAATGAAATACCTATGTCACACACAATTTACTTACCAAATTCCATTGCTGAGTAGGATTGGAATTTGAGATTTACTTATCAAATTCCATCGCTGAGTAGGCTTGGAATTTGAAAATGAAATACCTATGTTACAAATGAAAATGAAATACCTATGTTACACACAATTTACTTACCAAATTCCATTGGTGAGTAGGGTTGGAATTTGAGATTTACTTATCAAATTCCATTGCTGAGTAGACCTGGAATTTGAAAATGAAATACCTATGTTACAAGCCGTTCACTGAACCTTCGTTTTCACTGCTGAGAATGGTTGTAAATTAAAAATGAAATACCTATGTCACACACAATTTACTTACCAAATTCCATTGCTGAGTAGGGTTGGAATTTGAGATTTACTTATCAAATTCCATCGCTGAGTAGGCTTGGAATTTGAGATTTTCTTATCAAATTTCATCCCTGATGTTAAGGAAAAATATCAATTTACAAATTTTCTTGGAAAGAAATATCATATAAATTTTGACTTGAAAATGAAATATATATCACAAACAATTTGGAATTTGAAAATGAAATATATATGTCACAAACAATTTGTTTATCAAATTCCATTCCTGATGTTATTGAAAAATATCAATCTACAAATTTTCTTTGAAAAGCAGTATCATACAAATTTTCAAATTTCATCCCCTGATGTTACCGAGAAATATCAATCTACAAATTTTCTTTGAAAGAAGTATCATACAAATTTTCAAATTTCATCTCCTGATGTTACCGAGAAATATCAATCTACAAATTTTCTTGGAAAGAGTATCATGGAAGAACTAGTTTGCCTTGTGACAGAATTTTGATCATCCCTGCTTCAACCGAGTGATATCAATCTACAAATTTTCTTCTACTTGTAAACAGGTACCATAGGAGACCTAGTTTGCATTGTGACAGAATTTTGATCAGCATAAAGGAACTGGAAATGCAAAATTTTGAACATGTTTAGTGACAAATGGAAACATACATGTAATAGATAGATCCTAACAGTTGGCGAGCATTAGTGGAATTTGAAACTTCAAGAGAATTCTCCACCAACGGATATCCATCCCCAGATTCCGTTCATGAGTTGTCATGAGTTAATTTGAATGTGATGGTGATGTGGATGTTGTGCAGCTTCACTTATGTGCAGTGGTGCGGACATGTGAAGCATTGTAATCCACGTCTATAAAGTCTCACATATCCGTTTATGTGGCTACAGATTTCTATTAGTGTTCTATCACATTGTCTCTTTATTTTCCATCTAGCCTTGTCTGTGAAAAGTCATGGCAGTGTATTCAGCTATTCATGGATTACTCTGCGTTGTTATTCTGATATTAGTTTCAATTGGGACCTCTGAGTCTGTGCCACTAAAAAGCTCTCTAATCCGCTTTTTTCCAACGCGAAAATGGAACAGAGGTGCTGCTACAGTACTTGCCTCTGCCTCTGTCTCTGCTGCAAAATACGATGTGAGGTACTACACACAAATTCTCGATCATTTCAGTTTCGTACCCGAGAGTTATCAGACCTTTCAGCAGAAGTATCTCATCAATTCCGACCACTGGGGTGGAGCTTCTGCCAAATCTCCGATATTTGTGTATACAGGAAATGAAGGCTTTATTGAATGGTTTACAGAAAACACAGGCTTCATGTTCGACATTGCCCCACAGTTTAAGGCCATGCTTGTTTTCATTGAGGTATATGCGCTATTCTATTAAGACCTAAATTTTTGGAGGCCGCTTGATTCGAAAAAATAAGCATAGGAATTTAAAAATTGTGATTTTCTGTAATTGTGCTGATATGGTTTCCAAATTGTTCTTTCCAGCATCGATTCTATGGCCATTCAATGCCCTTCGGAAGCCAGAAAGCTGCCTACAGCAATTCAAGTACCCTCGGGTTTCTCAGTTCCGCACAGGCTTTGGCCGATTTCGCCACATTGATTACAGATCTCAAGAAAAATTTGTCAGCAGAGGATTCACCAGTAGTTGTATTCGGAGGATCTTACGGAGGAAGTAAGTTGAAATATTTTGTTCAACTGTGATCCTAATGTTTATACCTGCAGGTACTAATGATCTAATCACAATTACAATTAGAAATTTAATGAAGGATGAGACATATATATATAATTTGCAGTGTTAGCTGCTTGGTTTCGATTGAAGTACCCGCACATTGCAATCGGTGCAGTCTCGTCCTCAGCGCCTATTTTGTATTTCGATGACATCACGCCTATAGGGAGTTTCGACAACACTGTGTCCGAAGACTTCCGGGTATAAATTTCCTAATTATGCAAAACATGCAGTTTCAGTGGGCTTTTTAATTTTATTGTTATTGTGATACATTCGTTCTAAATTTGCAAGGCAGAGTGAAAGTGAGAACTGCTTCAAAGTGATCAAAGGTTCCTGGAATGTGATAGATGAGATGACATCAACTCCTGAAGGCCTGAAATCTCTGAGAAAGGCGCTCAGAATTTGCAAGTAACAACACTGAATCTTTATGAAATGCATGCCTTTGATATATGGATCACAATACATATAGCTGCTAGGGCTATGAAATTACATGTAGTGTGATGTATGTTCTAACAGAAGAAACCGTCCTTGTTTCAGATCAAATAGCGATAATTATATTGCTGAGAGTTTGGCCGGGTGGCTCTATGATGCTTACTACACCGCTGCCATGACAGATTATCCAGTTGCGGCCAACTTTGTACAGCCTTTGCCAGCGTATCCTGTGAAGCAAGTAATTGTAGTACCCCTCTTACATACTCACTGTATTGTTAATTTGCATTAAGAGAATTAAGAAATATTATATATTTCTTATTATAATCTCTTTATCTTGTTTTGCTGCCCTATAATAACAGATGTGCAAGGCAATAGATAATCCCTCTGGCAGTACAGACCTCCTAAGTCAATTATACGGCGCAGCAAACGTTTATTATAACTACACTGGGAGAAGTTCTTGCTTTGATCTCCGACCGAGTGATCCTCATGGAGAGGATGGCTGGCAATTTCAGGTTAAATATTATTTAGTGGTTACATTTTTTTTTTAGGAAAAATTGGTGGGAATTCCAGAGGACGGTTCTTCACATTAGTACAGTGTGTATTTGATAGCATGAAATCATTTAGCTTCTCTTCATGATTGTGGAGTGTCTACTCTAGTATATTGTGTATTTGATACCAGGAAATCATTTAGCTTCTCTTCAAGGACATTTAATTCTGATTAATGACTTGAGTACCCTTTTACACAGTTTATGAAATCATTTAACTTCTTTGGAAGATGATGGAGTGCTTACCCTAAACCCTAATGTTGTTTAACTTCTCTTGAAGACGAAGACGGTGGAGTGTTTACCCTAAACCCTAATGTTGAAAAGGATGGTGGAGTGTTTACCTTAAACCCTAATGTTATTAATGTTGTTAATGATGGATAGAATGTAAACTAAAAACCTTGAATGTTTCAAAGCTATTTACACAGTTTATCTCCAGTAAATTTTACAGCAAACATGAAATAAACTAGTTCTCTCCAACCATATTGAGAACATCCATAGTATCCCATTTCAACCATATTGAGAACATCCATAGTATCCCATTTCACATAGTATCCTCATTGAAATGGGATGGAAAAAGAGTTACTCAAACGATTAAGTATAAGTATTGAGTGATTACTTAATTTAATTTGAAGATATAATTTATCAGTTAGATTAAAATTAATGTTTGCTTACATTTCCAATCCATTGCGCTCAGGCTTGTACAGAAATGGTGATGCCTATGGCTGACGATGCAAAGAAAAGTATGTTTCCTAATTCGACATTCGACTACCAGGAGAGGGTGGATTCTTGTGAATCTGCCTATGGAGTTCAACCTAGACGCCATTGGATCACTACTCAATATGGTGGACATGTAACTTCCTGCAGCCTTTCTTTCATACAAAACAATGACATACATAAAGTGAGTTCGCCTCTAATGACATATACATTATTTTTTTTTGTGCAGCACATTAAGAGGGTTCTTAAGAATTTTGCGAGCAACATAATATTTTTCAATGGATTGCGCGATCCATGGAGTGGCGGAGGGTAAATGATAGCTAAATTACTGTATAAATTTCATTGCATATTTTTTTATCTCAGAGAACAACAACAACAGTAGTTTTATATGTGGGTTCACTGCAGGGTGTTGGAGGACATCAACGAAAGCGTAGTCGCTATTGTTGCAAAAGAAGGTAAACTAGAATTTATATTTTCTAAGCAAAAATCAATTTATACATCTTAACTAAATCAATTTATACATCTTAACTTTTGTTAGCTGTATATTTAATCAAGAATAAAAGATACAGAGCATTATTATTTTGTTGGGTTTGTAATTGATCTTGTTACTTATTGATTAATTAATGACAGGAGCGCATCACGTAGATTTCAGATTTGCAACGAAAGATGATCCACAATGGCTTAAAGATGCCAGAACGAAGGAAATTTCAATAATCAAGAGCTGGCTCCAACAATACTACATGGAGCTTCAGAACTCTTCATTAATATAATAATTTGATGTTTTATGCTTTCTCTTCACTAATATAATAAGTTAATGTTGAAGGTTTTTACAGTGTGTGCTGTATTAATATTGTAGATTTTGAAATTAACTATGTTCGAGAGTTTGATGTAGACATTTCGAATCTGCCATACACAATATATGTTACAGATGGAGAGATTAACATCAACCCAGAAACAATGTATTAATATTGTAGATTTTGAAATTAACTATGTTTGAGAGTTTGATGTAGACATTTCGAATCTGCCATACACAATATATGTTACAGATAGAGAGATTAACATCAACCCAGAAACAACATATGAAGAAAGATACAATTTATGTTACAGATAGAGAGATTAACATCAACCCAGAAACAACATATGAAGAAAGATACAATTTTGAACCCTGGTAATTTTAGCTCATCATGCTGAACATGTGTTATATTGTTTACCATTTAATAAACGATATCGGGGATGACCCTCTGCTTTCTATTTTTATAACTTTCTCTATGTATAACAACTCCATGTCTGTCTCTCTTTTTCTTTATAAATGATAACTACACTGATATTACAATTGATAACTACACTGATATGTATTTGTGTACAATGTAAGTCAGGCAAAGAACATTATATTGATGAATCTCAATATATTGATCATATGGTTGACCATATTATATTATAGAGAGTTTGATTTGGTTTAGAAATTCATAAGAAGGTATATTCTTAATTATAAAGAAACTCATTATTTCCATACTCATAAGAAATGATCATTCATTGATTAGGATCCTTCATTGATTTATCATTTGTATGATTAGTTGTATTATTGAAATTTACTAGTTCCAAATTCATAATTTATATATTGATTATATGGTTTGATATAGTTTATTATATGATATATGATTGCTTATATTATAAATTATATGGTTAGTTATATAATTGATTTAGCTATATTTATAATATACTTGATTATTTAGTTGTTTATAGAGTTGACTTTTATTGTTGATTATTTTGTCCATCTTTTATGATCATTTATAGTGTTTAGATTTAGCTTGTCTATTTTGTGGTGCCTTATAAGTTTATTTTACGACTATAAATTCTCCTCTCCTCTTACCCGTTATCCTATATTGGTTGCGAGGCTTCGTCCACAACATTGTATATGTTTCAACATGATATAAAAATTATCATTATATAATTTGTCATCTATTTTGGTACTTTTTGGTTGGAAAAATAAGAGGAATTGGCTTGTAGGGCTTATTATCCCCTAGCCTAGGGATAACTAAGGAGATCACATCTGGAGGCCCACAGGTCCTAGACATGGAGTATTGAGAGTCAGATGACTTGAGCATGGCTCGAGAGGGCCCCTCTTTTCTTTAGTGAAGTCCACTTATCACCAGCAGCAGTATCCATCCCATCAACCTGGTCCTGAATAGAGGTATGTTTTGCTCCATGATGTAATGAGTCCGGGTATCATGGTAAGTATCACTCTGATTTTTGAAGCACTTGAATACGTTGAATTGAATCCTTCTTCATTTCATTACGCTTTCTTGTAAATTATGCTATTTGCCTCATTCATACCTTGAAGGGTGCCATGGTGTCCTAGTAAGTTGATTTCTCTTTAGGATGGGTTGCTACTAGGTGGATCTATGAAAATTCATCATTAGTTCCCTCCATACTTATTACTTTCCATCTGTATTTCTTCCATCTCCCCTATCCTTGTTTAGGCATTAGGATTGGCTACACTAGGAAGGGTTGTACCTTACCTTGTGGGAAGAATGGGCTAAAGGTCCAGAGGGTAAAAGTAGCTGGAAAGAGTTAAAATCCAAAGTTGAAACCTTCAAGATGCTTCACTTATAGATCCCCGAGAAAGCAGTGAAAATCTTCTTAGTAAGAAAAGGGGACTCATAAAATAACATAAACACTCAAGGTGTTAGTTGATGGATAGGGGGTCTCATAACAAGCCGGCCTATTATGACCATGGGCATGTAGAAGTATGACACTACCAACTATCTGGTCACCAAGCCAGGGTAGTGGCTCTTAGTGGCATAGCTAAGAGAAAGGGGGTCACATCATGAGGCAACCTTCTCATTTCTTTGAAATGTTTGTGGATAACTTTGTCACCTCTCATTATCAATCCAGGACAGTGACCTTCAACTATTCCCTTGAATCAGAAGAGAAAAAGATAAAAATAAATAAAGCTAAGAATAAAATGCAATGAATGGGCTAGGAAACAATTGCATTTATGAGAAGGTGCTTCTTGCCCTCTACAAAGGTAACCACACATAAGACTTTATATTTCCATGTTATTACATGCACGATGCCCAAACATATACCCCATGCCACCTCATACACTTGCTTGACATCGATTAGACCCCACCTGGGAAACATCCCAAACTTAAAAGAGGTTAGTCCAATAGGACACCCCGAGACCTTCTCCAAACCTAACTTGTCAAATTGCATAACATATTTGAGCATTTCTCTGGGTTAAGGGGGGTTTGATGCACATGTTTGGGTAATTTAATTATTGGATTTGATTTACATGCTGTGAATCTTGTGACTTATGAACCCATGGAGTGCTCTGTAATTTGCCCAAGGCTACGGAAGAGGAAACATCAAACCACTTGGAGTCGTGGATCTATCCATCCAAGGCTCAGAGAGGGATCTCTCTGTCAGATCTAGCTTGGTTTGGAATAGGATATTAGGCTAGTTATGATAGATTTGGTTTTGGTTTTTAAATGCTTGGTTGGAATAATGTGGGAAAACCACTCGGAAATGGAGTCAAAGAGGCTGAGGTGATCAATTTGCAAAAGTATCAATCTCAAATGAAAAGGGGCAAGGTAGACATACTACTAGATTCGGTAACTTTAAATGAAGTGAAATAGAAGAAAAATATAAAAGATCAATTTAGCAATAGAACAATGAAGAATTTTGTCATTAAATATCAGAAGAAAACATTTATATTATCCCCAACAAGAATCAGAGTGTATCTTTCAACAAATTTTGTTCTTAAAACTTCTGCAAGATAATAAGGAAAGGAAAAACATATGAAAATAGAGAGACAATTTACAAGAGAAGCATTTCACCAATAGTCATGGCACATGAATCCTAAAACAATATGATCTTGTACCCATGAAGATTTGAAAGAAGTGAGGCTCTATGAGATCATTACAATAATTGGGAAAGTATCCCTTCAACAGGTTCCAACTCCTCCTTAATTTTTTACATGTGCATATATAGACTAAAATTGCTTTAGCCCTCAAAATCGTGAGTCATGAATATGCCTTCTGCAAATAGAAATCAGTTACAAATAATGACACTTGTAACACTAACCTAGTTTCTAGGAACTGTTTGACAATAACTACTAGAAATCTGGAAATAATGCTTCGAATGTGTAACTGGTGCCTGATTTTGTGGAACCAATTTCCTGACTACTAGAAGTAAGTACTCAACTGATGCTTGGAAAATAAGAAAATTCTGCTACTTAATCGGGAAGAAATTATCCAACAAATTGGATCTCTGACACTTTTGATTTCAGGATCATAATCTACTCCTTCAAATATGAATCTGATTATTTGGATTCCTAAAAACATGGACATGTCTGCCATCTATTGGAGAGTCCTCTTGGAAATCTAGAAGTTGACTCACTGCCCTCTTGATTTGGCTAAGAATTCACATTTGAGGTTGACTTGCCATTTGGAGATGATATATACTTGTTGATTTCATGCCCTAAAAACTTGAGATTGATCTGCCATTTCTATTTTACTTAGGAGGCCTCTCTATAACAACATGTGGATCAAGAGATTTGAGGCTTTCCTCTATCAAGGTTTGCACCGTGATGTATTTGTTGATATTATGGTAGCTACGGGAGGTATTTACCTCCACGTGTAAACCTGACAGGGATATAATACTCCGAGAAGCAAGAAGAAACCCTAATAAGTTGGATAATAACCCTAGAAGACTTGTCGGCTCATGAAGATAATTTATATTAGGTTATTAGCCTCCAAGAGAAGAAGTCAACTAGAAATAATAATATATATTGAACAGACAGATACCCAGAATGAGAATTTGGCCCAGGAAGTTAGCCAGAATTAGTATAAATATAGGAGGTCAGTTCTCATTCTGGCAGGCAGTCTTAGAATTGCAGTGCCCAGTCTTGTGCACACTACAGTGCCTAGTCTTGTCCGTAGGTTTGAGGAGAGATGTCGTTGCAGTTGTTGTAGCTATCATATCACGTTTGGCTTGGACTATCTCTTGGCTAGGGTTTGGAACATCTAATCAGCTCTTGTTGGTGTGTTATCCTTGGGAAAAGGTGCGCTACCCTTTGTTTGGCTATCTAGCCTAGGGTTTACGTCCAGAGTGATTCTCTATCAAGGTTAAGGTGCTCGGAGGGTGGCTTCGGCCTATGGTTGGGTGACAAGGGTATTGTCAATGGTAAAATGAGCACATCTACTATTATTCTAACAGGTTATGGGCCCACCCATCCTTCATTTAGTCTAAACGCAGGAAGGAAACATAGCCGCTAGGATATTGAGCTCATTGAGGAACTGTCGCTAGGGTTACTAGAAGAAGCAACTTCCAAGGCATTGTTGTTAAGGTTACTAGCAGGAGTTGTTGCAGAAACCCTAATCTTCTTGTTGAGGCACCTTAAGTGAATGGATTGACCAAATCTCTGAATAGATCAACGCGCTCTAGCCTAGAGCATCTCCTGATACTCTCAGCAAGCCAAGACATGAAGTTTGAGTTTATGGTCAAATCTAGGGTTTGATCAAGTCAAAACAACCATGACTTATTCTATGAAGTCAGAGAACAAGTTATATGGAGCCTCTAACTTTAGAGCGTGGAAGAAAATGATTGACCTCATCTTTGACAATAATAAAGTGTTGAATATCGTGAAAGGAAAGATCGTGAAGCCAGAATTTGAAGAAGGAAAAGAGAAGGAACCACAAAACATTGTAGCTATGGAGAAGTTCAAAGACAGTGATATCAATGCTATGAGTATCATAGTGGAATCTTGTTGGCAGCCAACTCATTTTTTTTTGTTACTAGAAAAATGCTGCCTACACCTCTCGTCTTTTAAACGACAAATCATCGTCGCATTGTGCTTCAAAACATTTGTTTCATTTTCGCGACAATTGCAATTTGATTTCGATTTGATTTTTCACAACTGAAAGTGTGAAAACACTTCTCTCATTGTCTGGACTATCGTCGTCTTTTATTGGTTTGTTGAAAGACATTTGACCATTGGTTTATCACTTCACCGCAGAAGGTTCTTTCAAACTGTATCCATTCACTTTAATTGCACAATTCGATTTCTCTATTGGGAATGTTAAGTTATGAGTTATGCTTGATGTCTTAGGTGACATAATTCATTTTGGTTTTGTATGAGACTCAATTCTTATTACTTTGAACTCTTAACTTATCAATTTCATATGTTTATTGGTCGCAATATTTTGACACTTCGATTATGCTACGAGAACATTGGCAATATCATGAGTTTGATTTCATAAAGTGGTAATAGTTTGAAGCGCTTTCATCAACCTATTGGCATTTCGATTTTGTGATTTAAACCCTTGCTCGATACATTGGTTTTCTGAGCTGATGTTTTATTGAACGGTCATATAGTTTCAAACTATGTATGGGCGAATGTATTAACAGAGGTATGAAGCATTGAAATGACACGACTGATCGATGGTTAGTGTTGGGTACTATGTTGATTGAACTGTACACTTGGCACTTGAATGCAACACATGGTGTTAGTTTTGTTTCGGGTAAGTGGCACGTTAACATGATTACACACCGATTTCCTGGCCGATATGCATGGTATAAACGATCATGCTTTGATAACCCTGTACTCATTTAATTAATGTAATGCGTGGCAGTGGTAATCCCACCACCTTCGCACGCATTGAGTTATTTCCGGTCTCGTCGAACATTCAAGCTGTTAAACCCTCTCTTTTTCACTCTGTGTATTGTTTCATCCACTTGGAACCCTACCATGTACAGGAAATATGGCTCCTGTTGTGAGAGCCGAGCCCAACGGGTCCCAAGCACTGTTAACCTTTGATGGTGCGTATGACGATTTAGAAGAATTTGGGTGGATTCCATTTATCAGGAAATTTGATGGTTACGACATCACTGTGTCTCGACAGTTTGCTTTATCGTTCAATGGCTATAGAGCCAAAGTTGGAGATGTCCATCTTGAAGTCACTGAACAATCCCTCAGCTCTGCGACTGGCCTGCCTGTCGAGGGACAAAAATGGTCGAAAAGTTGTAAGGTTAAGGATGTCCCGTGGACATTACTGTTTCAATCTCGCACAGTGAATTCATGCGACCGAGGCTTACCAGCGAAGATGTTGAAACCTCGCTGGTATGATCTCTTGATGATTATCAAACAGTTTGTAACTTGTAAAGGCAAGTACGGGTTCGTGTTCCTATTTCACCTACGCTTGTTAATGATTTTTATGGGTTTTGGGCTTAGTATGCCACACTATCTGCACCGAAGTCTGTTCAAAATGGCTAAGAGATATAAGCGTAGCCATGCTGACACTAGCCTTTTTCATGTTGGGTTAATTAAGATGATTTTTGTTTATGAATTGGGGTTATGTCGAGATTCCTGGCGTGATTTTCTCAGCCGCAACGGTTTTGAAGGATCGCATCCTCCACAGGTGGATAAGCCTATGATTGCCGAAAGAAAACCTACCCCTGTGCCTTATGATGTTCTCCTACCCAAACCTAAACCCGACTCACCTTTTCATTCACCTCTGGCTATGACTGAGCAGACCGAAGTTACTAAAGCTACAGCCCGTAAGACTAGAGCAAAGTCTGGTGCTAATACTAGATGCAAAAAGAACGCTAGGCTGATCTCTCGCATGGCGAGGAACAAACCCAATCCCCCTGTGAAGTTAGAGCCTATCGCGGTCAGCGAAGACTCGGATTCTGAAGTGGAACGATTTCTCGCCGAGGAATACCCTTACTCCGAGGGTTTGTGTGACAAAACTCCTTACAATTTTGTTAAAAACTCACCTCCTTACCTGCGTGATGATCCTGAATTTCCTGGTATCGAACCACCGCGTGAAACCCTCGGGGAATCATCAGAACCCCCTCCTGTTCAGGCTGTTACACCACCTTGCGATCAGTGTGGACTGTGGTTAGAGAGATACTATCTGGATGTCCCAACATTGCAATCCAAAATTCACGATTTGGAAAACCAAGTGGCAAAGCTCACTGGTCAGAATGCACCGAAGCAACCCAATGACAGGAAACAACGAACTGCTGGAAGAATCTTGTTCAAAAATGTTGAGTCTGCTACAGCTATTGTCAATTCAACATTGACAATAGTCTCAGCACCTGTGATGGTATAGTTCTCGATCATTTATATGACACCCTGCTCTGTTACATAAGCATGCTTCACTATATATGATTTTGGTTTGATGTATTATTTTGTTATGGTTTAAGATCCGATTGGATTTGATTTTGATTTAATGGATCATCGAATAGATGTGATTGTCCATCTTTAGTTCGATGCCCTGATTAAATTTGTTATATTTTAAAATAGACTGATGTTTATGATGCAATTTTCAATGGTGTGATCTAAATTAGTTATGGGTAAAAATGATTTGAATTAATTAGCTATTTGTGTCGTTTGAACCAAATTAAGTAATTCTCTGTTGATGCATAACTGATTGCGGTTCATTCGATCTTCATTACTGCTTGAATTGGATTCTGTTCAAAGTTTTGTTTTCACTTCTATAATTGATTTAGTGAAGATTCGTACGGATTTATGAATCATGTCAATTTTATCGCACCTGTTTGTTGACTGTATGGTGATCGATCACGAAAGTTTTTGAGTTGATACTCCAATACGAATGATGCTATTTCATATTGTGTTTTTAATTGATTGACATCATCCTGCTATAATTAGTTTATACGGTTATGCCTGTGAACTGTTTGAAGCTCCGCAAACGAGATCTATGGTGGGATTCTATGGATACGATTACGCATAAAATTGTTACAGTTTTCTATATTGGCAAAGGTTGAACGATATGCTAATAGATAATCATTGTTTGCAATTCCATACAGTATGGGTTACCATTGATGACATTCATGAAGTATTCTTGTTATGATTCGATTCGGTTTTGTGCTTATTGTAAGCAGAGTATTCATACTCTGTCCCGATTATATCCTATTGGATTTGATTTGATTTAAAGGATTACTTTTATTAAATCATTTGATTATTAAAAGAGGATTGGATTCTATATGATTTGATTTGATCTGGTCTTGTTTACTATTATAGACCAGCTACAGAATCAGTTGATTCTGTAGCTGAGTCTATAGAATCATTTTTTCGTTATTATTTTCTTAATAAATTACTCCTAACTTGATATTTGTGTCTAATACAGGAGAATTCGAATTGGTGATGGACATGAGGAGCAGTTGGAAGATATCTCAAGGATTGCTACTTGTATTTCATTTTCTTAGTTTAGGAGATTTTGGGATTATTCCCATATTGTGTAAAACTTTTTACTATTACTCACAAGGATGTTTTACCTTGTGAGAAACTTATATAAACCTATGGTTTTGTAATAATTAATCATCCTCAGTTGGGGTGAACAAGGATATGGAGTTTTGATTCAAACTGGAGCAGAATTGGTGTTTTGTTATAGCTTTCCGCTTTTCAATATATCAACACTTTGTTCTATGTTTTGTATATCAGCTTGTTGATGGTTTAGTATTGCGTTAGCTATCTGAAT
>SNQJ01S0131160.1:2859-25867 GCA_010110895.2 Picea sitchensis | reverse complement strand
GACCACGGTCGTAAAGACAGTGAATCACAGGCTTAGCCTAGGGAGCGAATGCTTAAGGAGCGCTTCAGAATTTGGAGGATCACGAGTTATGGGGGTGAATGAATTTTGACTTTCGAAACCCCGAATCCCGATATTGAACCAGGTATTGGCACTTCGCTAATGGGGGTTTCTAGAGATTCGTCATTATGGGAGATTAACCCCAAAATTTTTAAAAATAATGATAGTGGGTGTGTTACATAGTGAAGAAACTTTTCAACAACCGTAACAAGAGAAAAAGCATGTTTCTCAATAAAGAGTATTTAAATTCATCATCAGACAAACTTTTACTCATGTAAGCCACAAGTTTTTCATTTCCTTGGTCATCATTTTGCATAAGGACAATATAAAGTTCCTCCTCGGTGGCATTAGTATATATCGTGAATTCCTTCTCAAAATCTAGCTTCACCAAAACCAGTGCAGAACTGATTGATTTCTTGATCCCTTCAAAGGCATTTTTGACATCATCTGTCCAGAAAAAAGAATGATCTTGGCAAATTATTTATTGGCTTGACCATCACCACAAAATTTGGGACAAAACTATAGACAAAGTTAATAACCGCCATAAAATCTTTAACCTATTTATTGGAGGTAGGAGCAGGAAGATTAAGGATAACAACAATCCTTTCAGGATCAATGCTTATGCCTGAATCGGAGACAATGTCTCCTAGAATTTTTCCCTCAGTAACACCAAAAATGGACTTGGAAGGATTTAGAGAAATGCCAAATTTCCTACATCGCACAAGAACTTTTCTTAAATGACCAAAATGATCTGATCAGATTTTAGAGTATACTGTTAAATCATCAAGGTAGATCTGAATGATCTTACCGATCAAATCGTCAAAATCTAATTGCATAGCTCTTTGAAAGGTGGAACCTTCATTAGATAAACCAAAAGGCATACTTCATAAGCAAAGGTATCCCAACAAGTAATAAAGGTGGTTTTATATTTATCTTCCCTTTTTACCTTGATTTGATTGTAACCAAAAAACCCATCAAGTAAGGACATCATTTGTGACCCTACAGCTTGCTGCAAAATCATTTCCATGTTAGGAAGAGGGAAGTGATATTTTATGCTATCTCGGTTTAATGTGCAAAAATTGATGCACAATCTGATCTGACTAGTGTTTTTCCGAACGAGGACTAAATTTGAGACCCATTCAGAATATTTGACCGGAAATATGATTCCATCCTTCAAAAGTTTCTCCAACTCCTTTCGAATAGTTTCTTATAGCACAGGGTTGATAGGTATTTGTTTTTTCCTAACTAGTTTTACGCCTTCCTGAATGGGGATGGCATGTTTTATAAGGCCAGGATCAAAACCACGAAGATCCTCATAAGACCAAGAAAAAAAAAATTGAAATTCACCAAGCAACTTGGAAAACTTCTCCTTCTCTTCATCTGAACATTTGGCACCTATTTTGACGTTCTTTGGAGTCTCGGGTGTCCAAATGTTCAAGGTGATGGTTTCACCCACCTTCCTTTTTTACTCTTCTTCCTTTTGTTTCTCCTTGTTGCCTACATCACTCGACAAAAATGAACTGTCTAGAGGAGTCAATCCCTTAGGAATATTGTTATCTTCTATGGATATAATTTTCTTAGGTTTAAAAGGTTCATTTTGAATAAAACCACAAATTCTCTCATCGTTAGGGAAGACTTGCAAAGATTCTATATTGTCGGGAATATGCGGACGATATAGGGATTGAAACATACAATCAGGTTTGTGTGGCAGAAGTTATCTATTAGGGGAGGCTGCAAAAACTATTAATCGATCGACCATTAAATTTAACTCCCTTTTAACATGGGTGATGTTGAAAGATAAAAGGTTTGAGATAAGCACCCAAACGGTTTGGGTGTATCATTTCATCAACTTGTTGCTAGGAGAGTAAATTTTAGGCACAATATTCACAACAAGCTCGGAATCCCCAAAAATTGAAAGGTGAACACAACCAATATTATAAGCATTTTCAATGCCTAATAACAAGGCTTTGAATTTAGTGACATTGTTAGTGCAAGCGAACTCCAACCGGTAAGAAAAGTTATGGATTTTTCCTACAAAAGAAATCAAGATAATTCTAGCTCCATTACCTTCGTTTGAGCATGAACCATCAAAGTGCATGTGCCACATGCCATCATATAAATCGATTTGTTCCATGGGAATGCTATCTTCCTCGGAAAATATGGAATACACTCCTAAGTCCTCTTCAATATAGTTTACGTTAGGCTATGGGACACTCTCTATGTACGATGATATCCTTCCTTCTCTAAGGACTATAATATTTTTTTCATTTCAAGGAACAAATAAATGTGTTCCCTCGAGTGAGAGGTATCCACCCGTTGAGTCTTTCCAATCTCTTCCTAAGATGATTGAGTAATTTCTTACTAGAATATCGATTCCCTGAATATTGAGGGTTGTCTTTATTTCAAGATGAGTGCACAAAACTAAGGTCACATATTTAATCTCACTTATGGTCTTTTGTTGTAGACTATTATAAGAGAGCATGCTTCTGGCAATTTCATCTCTACAAGACATTACTATCTCTTCCATAATAATTTTTGACATCACACTTGGGCCCGAACCACCGTCAATGAGGCAACAATGGGAAATTCTATCCATGATCTTTATAGAAATGTAAAAAGGGGGATTTTTTTATAGGGTATCTAAAGTTATGTACACCTATTTTATTTACATAAGAATCCTCTTCGTTTACCTCTTCATAAAGATTGGATACAACGAAATTTTTTCCTTCCATGAATTGTTTCAGATGCATCTGTTGTTCAGGGATGACAACCATGTCTAGGAGGGTTGCATCTACATTAATGTTGGCCAATTGATTCAAGATATTGTATTTGGAAGAGGGGAGAGGGGGAGTGATTCCTTGACTCTCGAGGACTTTAAGAACCTGGGGAGTAGCAGTGGTTGAGGATGAGCTTGGGGTAGAAGTACTGTGGGGAGAATCAAATTTTCCCTTGGGAGCGTAGGCTTTGTTCCTAGTATTAATGACTGTGACATCTTCTGGCTCTGCAAAATCTAGGAAAACGATAGAAGCTTCTGGTCTTTTAACAAAGATCTTATCTCTGGCACTCTTATTTACCTCACATGTGGTTTCTTTGTGGTGTTCCTTGCAAAAT
The DNA here is from genome assembly GCA_010110895.2 of Picea sitchensis. Classification (NCBI taxonomy): domain Eukaryota; kingdom Viridiplantae; phylum Streptophyta; class Pinopsida; order Pinales; family Pinaceae; genus Picea; species Picea sitchensis. Next base: position 22,699 of record SNQJ01S0131160.1, on the reverse strand, counting down.
TTACACCAACTCTGAGGCAGGATAGCCTTAGGCTAAAAGTTGTTTTCAACTGATTTTATAAAGGGGGGCATAGAAGAGGACAAAGCTCCAGGGGTGAGAAGGGAGATAGTTCCCTTTTGTTCGAATTCTATCATATGATTGTTCATATATTGTACTAACTGCAAGAGAGCGGACATGTCTGTCTGTCTAACTGACTCCCTCTGGGGAAGACAAGTCCTTTCAAGATGTTCTTCATACTCTGAACAGGTATGTAGAGCAGAACCAAGATTATCAATGGCTTTTTCCTCAAGCCTATGAAGGTAGGGAGAAGGAAATGAATTGTATTAATGCATGAAAGCAGCTATGTTCTGAGAGAAAATAAGTTCGGGGATTTGATTGTATAACTTGGCGAAATGCAATTTGAAAGACTTGATAATATCACCATATTTATAAGTGACATTATTGTATTCCCTTAACTTCTCGGCAGGGCTTTTAGATTGCCCATAAGTGGATCAAAACCAATAAATGAACTGCTCCCAAGTAGACAAAATCTTAGGAGGAAGGTCAAAAAAGTCGGTTGCAACCTTTCCTTCCAAGGAATTGACGAATATGCACATGCAAGTATCATTATCGTTGGCCCCTATATTATGGAAAGCATTAGAAAATTCCACCAGGTGTTCATTGGTACTAACAATATTATTTATTGAAAACTTAGGAAAGTTCTCTTTAAACTTTGAAAGTGTGAGAGTAGCAGGTGTTAGGTTAAGAGTAGAGGACACATGCCACGGTGTGGTTGTGGCATCTTCTTCGAACTGAAAAAGACCATACTTTTTAATGAGTTTTGTGGGGTTTGTATTAGATTGGACATGGATATGGTGGTTGTACAAGCTACCAATCACTGATGACGATGAATATTGGGAAGATGGAGCACTTCCAGTGCCACCAGAGCCACCACTATATTCCATCTTATGGATGATAGATGATGGAAAGAAGGATGAGTTGGATGACTAAGATAAATTTATCCTAATATCACTTTGTTGGGAAGATAATAAAATGTTTCTTCTTCCTATTTCAACAATAGGATTGATTTCGGGTGACAAGCCTCTTCTTCTTCTTCTAGAAGCACTAGAGTCTAAGGACATGAAATAAAGGCCAAAAGTATAAGAAAAAAGGTTTATTTCTAATTGCTAGGTTGTCTACGTCTATCCTCCAATTGTTCTTGAGCACTAATATCTCATTCAATTGCTGCCCAAGAATAGTTAAGTTCAGAACAGGTATTGGCAGTTCCTAGAATGGTATGAACAAGTTCAAAGAAATGTTGGTCTAGTCTTGGAGACCGGGCTCAAGATTGGGATTCCTCTGAACAGGAACAATCATTAATATAAAAACAATCAAGGAATCAATTTCAGAAAAAGAAAGATGTATCAATGAAAATCGAGTATAAAAAAAATTAACCGGAGAGATATTGAAGATTTCCCTAGTATGGTCGCCAACTAAATGTTGGGGAAAAGATATGAAATGATCTTACTCAATCATTTTTAGATTATTCTTGCCTAAATCAAAATATACGGGAATATAACCCTATGTTTATAGCCAACAAAAATAACATCCTAACTCACAACTATTAATTACAAGTTCTTAGGCTAGTCTTTTATCAACAAAAAGCTTACTGGAAATTTTCTTTTATGTAATTTTATGAACATATTAGTTCCTGAAATAAATGTAAATATAGAAGTAAAGTAACCAAGATGATAATTAAGATAGATGAGACATAAATCAATCCTTTATTCCATTCAAGTTCACCAAAGAGTCATTTTCTTTACAAAATCTCATACAGAAATTTTGGACCAAAGTCAAACTTAGAAATCCCCGATGGAACATACAAAAGGACCTCTAACGAAAAAACAAAACTGAACTCTAAAAGATGGATCATCTTGCCACATATTGTTGCCCACTCGAATATGCACAATAGCCTTTGTCAGTCATGAAAATTAATTCACAAACAGACAAGTCTACATAGACTATCAAAGATAGATCAACACCTTTGAAAATCAAGCGTCTGAATGATCTGATTCAGCCCTGAACATTGTTGTCTACAATAAGACCCTACTATCATAGAAGAGGATTAGGCTTGTGATGAATAATGAATGAATGAAAACTGAACTATCTCAACATAAACTTAAAGAGAAAACCTTAGTATGCTTCTTCTTCTATCCTCCTCTTGTTCCTCCCTTTCCTTTTAATTTTAACAAATTAGAATTGGTTAAAGTAGTTGAACCAACTCTTTAGTTAAGTTAATTAATAGACTCAACTAACTTTAGTTAGGGGAAAGAGTAATAATTATAATAAGCGTCATAAATAAATAATAACTAGTATGTGGGACCCCTTGTGACTCAATTTAGTTCATAGCGATCATAACAATCATAACATAACCATTAGTTAAGTAAAACACACCTCCTTGTGTCTCCAATCAACATATTCAATTTTGGCAAATTTAGCTCATGATATTTGAATTATTTTCAAAAAAAACATTACTCATATATCCACAATAAAACATATTGTCCAAACATTCCTGAAGTCAACTGTCACCAATAATGGATAAAACAAAACTCAAAAGCCGTATTTTTTAGTTGTGAGGCTATCCTTCCATTGCTGATTTTATCATCCTTTAGTCCTTCTCCTCGATAGAAGCATAATAAGCCTATGTTTTTTTTAGCCTTTTATTTGAATAGCTCATCCTTGCATGCGTGATTGATTAGCAAATGATCTTTTAATTAACCATACATGACAACTCTTTTAAAATATGAAATGGATTTTGGCTTAGAAATATATCAGACTCATGCAATCCAATCCATACAAATTGGTTTACTGTTTCTCAATGAGCAGGGGGTGAAAAAGGGTTCTGGGATATGAGAGGGGTTTGTATTGATCGAAACATGATACAATGAAGGGAAAGAACATGGTTACTGCTCAATGACAACAACAATCAACTATAAAGCACACCAATTAAACATCACTGTAATCGACACAAGACACTGCCACTTTCAACTTCTTTAACACTGAAACCCTCTTGATTGTAATCAATCTCATAACAGGGAATGAAAAAATGAAAATGGGAAGGTGATGGGAGTTGTAATTAGCGGAAAATGAAATAATGGAAGGGAAGAAGAATGATTATTGTTTATGAAATTAATTAAGTTATGCATAAAACATTCTTCGAAAAGAGATGCACTAACCAACAATCATTGTGACCAGATGACAATTAATGTGCATTTAACTAGTTCACTGTTCATAATCAAATATCCAACATAGTGCCATCACAAGACATTATGCATTTCACACAATCTTTAAAAGAGTTATGTTCCTTTCATTTATATACCTTGCATCTTATAACATTTTTCAAACAATAACCATTTCCACTCTGTCTACCATCAAAATCAACCACTTCCCATACATTTATTTCAATCAACAAATATACTCAAAGTCATGTTCCCTAAATTAACGATGAAGTCACAATATCACTACAATTGGGCCTGTCATTTAAATGAAAACATATTCGTTAAACATATATAAGAGTGGTCAACCAATAATCCATATTAAATTGCAAAACCCGAACTGACATTTAAACAGACAGACAATGACCAGCATTGCAACACAAGCTATGCATAAAATAACTTAATAATGCAAGTGAAAATTTGTCACTGTAGGAGCCCCATTCAATGTGACTCTAAAAAAATTGGGCGATCTATCCAACACGATGAGGTATCAACAACGTGCCTGTCTTCATAAAACCAATAACAAGATCGCGACACAATCATGCTTAGAAATCCGTGACTATTTCTGAATGGGGAACCCAAGCTATCCATATTATACACAGTGTGCAGCTACCAAAACCCATGATTCAACATCTCCATTTCACAAAACCAAACACACATTCATAGGAAAAAAACTCAACCCATCGTGCTAAGCCATCAATCTAATACAATATGGCTTTGATTTAGTGAAACTGTAATCAATTATGTTGTGTAAAACTTAGGCTTAACAATCAGACAATTCTAAACATACAGTGGACACAGTCCTTACAATCATCTTGGTTATAATAACCATTCGGTCCCAAAAGAAACTAACAGTTACAATGAATGCTTATTCATTGTGTAGAAACACCAGACCTACAAATGCGGTATGCGTGAGCGTCATTTAGCAATCATAACCAATGTCAAATCAAACATCCAAATAATCTTAGTTCAAAAGACAATGACAGTGTATTAACCAATTCAATGTTGAGATTATACTTGGACTGTCGGAACCATCGATCACTAACCTACCATGTTGTGGACACCACTCATACTCACGCATTGATGTGAGGCAAGGCTGCAACCTCCTCAAAAGAAAATGTTGGGTTATCAACCATAAGAGGGTGATCGTGTCATTTTGAACTGTCTAGTTATCGATGCAGGGTTTCCATTTCAATAACACAGGCAATGACTAGATACCAAAATCCACACAATTGTCACATAACTAAGTGGGCGGGCCTTCATTTAAATCAATCAAGAATATGTCTCAGCCTATGATAACCCATAGTGAACCTGACAAGCCAAACATTCTTCTCTATAAAACCCTCTGACTGGAGGAGTTAAGGTTTTTCCTCCGAGCCAAAACTAGAGTCGGCTCCCTTCATTGGTAAAACCTCTAAGACTAACAACACATACACAGGGAACACCACAACCTACTTTGTGGACAAAGAGATGAATACCTATGACAGGGGAGGCCATAACAGAGGAATAATATTCTACCTCATCTTGGTAATGATATCTAACACATGCATGGTATAACCCTCGTGACTCCTTAGTCAAACAACCATGACATTGAGGTGAAGACAAGGCTGAGAAGAAACAACATAAATCACAACATGACTCTTGGTAGTTGAAACAACCCAATGCCCAAATGTATAATGTGTGGTGACCCAAACACTTCAATCATTAAACCCCATAAAACCCACAGATTGGATACAAAAATACGAAAGAGTAAAGATAACCAACCAATACCAACAAGGATCCTCCAACTAAACCAACAAGGATAACAAATATCTCTTGTGACTGCTAAAGCCCAGGATAACCAGTAATAATATGACTTCAACATCATTGCAGAGAGAATCATCAATGTTTCATTTCACAATAACATTTTTACACAATTGCAACACTTAAGGAAAGCACAAACCAATACACCTAAGCCAACATCCATTCCATAACCATAGAAGACTCATGAAGGGCCAAAAAACGAATATCCCTGTAATCGAATGTCTTAAAACCTTAGTTGGTCGGGCGGTTTATCCCTACTGAGAAATTGGAGAATAACCACAACAACAATGTTTGAATAATAGCATGACAAGGGTGGCGTCCAACGATAGGAGTAAAGGCGATGCTTAGTAAACACACATCACCTCCACACTACAAGTTCATTCAATTCTTAGTATGCACCAGCTTCTAATCAAGAAATCATCCACTTTGAACCATGCATCGAGACCAACAACTTTTAATTTCCAAGAGCGCCACCCATATCACATATTACCATCTCCACTATACAAAAATGCATGTCAACTATGCTCTATACAACCTCCATAACTCACATGCCTATCCTATGTTAGCTAGGACTTGCCACAATCGTTTCAATGCATATAGTATAGAATGTTATCATAGGATAGTTTCTTCTTTTAATTTCCTTTCATTTGTTGTTACTAACATATGTCTATTGCAAGTGTCACAAGTAACAAGTCCAAGAACAGACAACAATGATAACCATGAAAACTTTGGTATAAAACTTGGGCTTGGAACAACAATGGACCGATGTATAATATTCTTAAGTCATTATCAAATAAAACAAGATATCGTCAACCATGAAAGTAGTGTCAAACAGTAACATAACATAGACTTTATTTTCAATCTACAAGGGGGTCCCACCTACTATTATTATTTATCTTTTATATTAATAGGATTTTAGCAAAACTTTGCGGGAAAAACTTCGTTTCGAATTTAATCGTCAACAATAAGATCATATTAGCCTTAATATACCATTCTTTATGAATTTCCTATGGCCCATCCATACCTAATATTTGAATTCTTCTATGATACCACTATGTAAGACATCAAATCATCGACTCTTCTCCCTCAGAAACTTCAGCAACAGGCCACCCCCATGATACCACAAGGGAATTCTCTCTTTGTCAACTCATCAAGTCAAGAAAATGACTTAAGAGGCTATGCTACACATCCAACCAACACACTATCTTTCGGGTCTTCTACAGACCTCAGCTTAGAAATCCTATGAGTTATCTCTTTGATGAGAGATGATCTTTTTCATTTTGTTTCCCCTTTCTTCTTGTGCAACTATTGCACATAATTACTTTGGAAGGTTCTCGACTCGTCCCATTTTTTCTTATGTCATAATAAATCCATGGTTTCCACTGGGGTTCAACTTAGGGATTGTGGAATGGGTAAGTTGTGGTACATTATCCTATCCAATCCTTCCCCATACTTCCATTCATTGGGGTGGTTGGTTGTTCAACTACAACCCCTTCTCATTCTATGGTTTGTCTCGAAACCAGTAAAGGGAAATAACTTATTCTTTCCAAATTAAATACCTCGACAAGGATATTTGGGTCATCTTAGCATAGTGTACCCCCCCTGAATAGGATCCCTCCTATCCTCTAGTGGTATCATGGATAAGACTTTCAAGGCTTCACCCACCAATCAACTAGTTGGAAAACTACAATTACAATGTTCATATGCCATTGTATGACAATCATTAATTATGATTAATTACATATGATCATGGTTTAGAGAAGGGGGTATTACACCATCCCCATATATCTGTTGTTTATATAAGTGAGATATGGTTATTATAATAGGCCTAGGTAATTTCCAATCTCCCAAAACACATCCTCTAACCAATAGACTAATGGAGGTCCAGGGGGGCACACCCATGCTAGGGTGATTTTAAACCTCTCCATGTTTGCGTTGAAATCCATTGACCACCATTTCAGGAAAATAACTTTATCTCCAAAGCCCCACCTTCCTATAAGGACTTTATCAATGTCTATCTCTAACAAAAAATTCCATGCTGGCCATCCTTTGTCCAGAAAAATAATCTTGAGTTCCTACTTGAGTAATTTTGAGAAGGTCTTCAAGGTCCATTTTCGAAGGTTTTCAGTTGACAAGAACTTGCTAGAAAATATACCAACTAGATTTCATTCAATTTTATTTTATTTCCAGGTAGTAGACTAGAATTCTTGGCCTTCCTCTTTGGGAATTATTTCTATTTCCTCATGTCATCCATTTCATCAAAATGAGGCACAAAAGTAGTGGGGCAAGCTGCTCTCGAGGCCTGACCATGCATTAAATCTTTAGATAAAAATTTCACAATAAATCCATAAGATTTGGTGGTCTTTGAATCTAGAAGATATTCATGCATAGGGGACTGGGTCTATGCGACTGTTGGGGTGGTGTCATCATTAATTTTGGTGTAAGTATCCAAGACCTTGGCCACTGAAATCAATGTCACTAGAAGATCTGGTATTCTTTGAGCTCACTTCTTTGATTGGTGGACTATTGGCCCTTTGTTATGTAAGGGAGCGAATATTAAGGAATAAAGGCTAAGTACGAACTACGCAGAAGGCACATAAAGTGAGTAAGGGTCGAAGTGGTTGAAGAAGCATAAAAGAAGGAGAGAAGTAAAGGAAAAGATAGTCATTGGAAGAGAAGATCAAGGAAGATAAAGCATCAAAGAAGATGGACCATGGAAAACTCAACAAGTATAAGAAGACACCAACGAATACCTTGGAGCACCTCACAGAAAAGGAGGAAGGACAGGTTGGCGAAGCCCTGAAAACATGGGTCAAGTGTACCTAGGGTTTTGATACCTAGACTTCGGTCTATGGTTTTCGGAGAGTCATGTAATGTACAAATAAAGGTCTAGGAGAGTCGAGAGGGTTGCTCGATAATTGGTTCATTTGAATGTTATTATTGTTGTTGTTCATTGGTGATTGTTCTTGAGGATGATATTGAGTTTGTATTCTGGATCTTCAACTGGGTGCGTAGGGAGGGAAGAGAAAGATAGAGAGAGATGCAACTAAGTGTGTAGATAGAATTGTATCTTTTCATATAATAAATCAAGAAACACAGTTATGTGGACGTAGCCCTAGGGAGAAGGTGAACCATATATATCTTATTGTCTTTGTGGTTGATGTTGTATTGTTTGTTATCTATTATATTGTTACTATATTGTTGTGTTAGATCAGAGATATAACTTCGTATAAAAGTGGTAAAGAATATCTAGATCATTGTGTATTGTTTTGGAATCACTTTTCATTTCATCTAGTTGTAGACACTTGTGTCTTGCGACCCCCTATTGCTACTTCGGGTGATATTGTATCTTCTTCATAGGTGTTGCAGAAAGGGCCAGTATTTAGGGCTTATTGGTGCGCTATTAGAGTTGAACCTCGGGTCTTCCCCTATGCCAACAAATGGTTTTGTTGTCGGGACTGGGATCTGCTTGAGGGAATGTCAAGGTGGTTTCCATCGAAGACAAAAATTCAAAAGTGGATAGAAGAATAGGAAAGGGACTTCGCTGAAGCTTAGAACAAGAACCCTAGCATTAGTATAAAAGACTGGTTGGGGAGGTACATCTTTACTGACATACAAGAAATTTTCTTTGGAGGAGTTCATAAGGAGTTATACGAGTGGTTAGACAGATTAGCAGATACCCAGTTTGAGATCAGATCTAGACCACCTATGGTTTGGACAACATCGCTGATTAATAAATTCAAGAGAGTTGAAAACGCTGTCTCTAGGGAAGTGGATCTCTAGTTTGATAGTACTATTGGAGGATACATTACTGAGTTTGCTATTGATAGAGTAGAATCGTATAGTCAAGTAGAGAGGTATTTATTTAAGGGACCTAGAGGGAAGTTTCTACATTTATTAAATATAAATATTAAAATGCTATTGCATGAGAAGAATATCCTAAGGATACAGTGAAGCTAATGTTCAAATATTTAGACAACGACAGTGACACAGAGGATGGACACACACACAGTGGGAGATTGTTCAAAGAGGTTCCTCTTGCTAACCTATTTAAGAAAAATTACGGAGACGAGGGATTCTACAATGGGGAAGAAACAAAACTAACAGACAAAGAGTATTCAGAGTCTGTAAGAACATAGGAAGTGGGATCTGAAGAACTTCATCGGGAAGAACCAAAAACTTCAGGCACTGCGCCTACTGTCAAATTAAGTACTATTACTCCTCCTATTGTTTTAGCAGCATTAAGTAACCTGAGTAACCAGAGTAGTCAGAGAAATCAGAGTATTGTTACAAGAATTTTAGCACATACTCAGTCATGAAACCCATGAAGATCTATGGCAGATGAAATGAGTTTACCTATCTTTAGAGAATATGGATCTGAATATCCTGACCATCATTGGTTCATATGCGAAGATTTCTGGAGCATTAAGAAATTCACCAATGAAGTTGTTAAGAGAACTCAATTTAGTACTACCTTGAGAGATCGCACTCGGAACTGGTATATGAAGTTTGCTTTGGAGCCTGGACAACCTAAACCACAGAGTGACATTAAGATTGCACTGAGTGAAGAATTCAAGAAACCTAATTCAAAGACACAGTGCATTACAGATTTGAAAGAGATAAAGAAGAAGGTAAATGAGCCTGTTTGGGAGTTTGATCAGAGTTTTAAGACTCTGATAGGTCATTTAAGTTTTCAAATCCCAAATGAATAGAATAAAGAATGGTTCATCACTGCCCTCCTGCCACACATTAGGGTCCCTTTGATGCAACAAAAGGTCACTTTGTAGGTTGAAGCACTGGAGATCACCATGAAATTAGAAGCATCCCCTGTAGTAGAATCCATTCCAAGTATGAGCCAAATTTTAAATCAGTTTACTAGTTTATCTTTACAGGTGGAGGATATGATTAAAGATAAAGGAAAAGAGAAAAGAGAAGATATTTTGTGTATCATATGCAAATCAGAAGGACATGAAAAAGAACACTGTCCCCTATTTCATGAATACTTGTCTTTTGGAGCACCTAGGCCTTTGAAGCAAGCTATTGTACCCTGGTGCGAGGTATGTCGAACTAGACATCGCCCTAGTGAATGTTATTGCATGAAAAAGTATGTCCAGACACCTACCAATCTTTACTGCACATTCTGTAAATCTATGGGGCATGACGAGAAGGATTGTAGGGATTACGATCTCATGCATGAAATATCAAGGGATACATATATAATTCAAGGAGAAGATCAACAAGAATGAAATAATGTGTAGCTCAACTCACCAGGAAGAGGAAACTTCAACCCTTGTGGTGAATTTAGAGAAAGAGGACGAGGACGAGGTATGGGCCGAGGTCGAGGTCAGATCATTTTCTATAACTATGCACATCCATGACATTTGGCAAGGGATTGTCAGAACCCTTGTACTACTTGAAACTACACAAGAGATGAGGATGAAACCAACAAGTCTAATTGATATAAGCATAACCTTGTGATGAGGACCCCAAAGTGGTTTTTATTACTAGAGGAGGTGTTATTACAGGAGAAGATAGAGTAACTCTAGGAAAGACTACAGAAGGATCAAGGATCAGAAGAGCTACAGAGAAGGCACAGTTGTTTGATCCAAGGAAAGAGAGGCATACTTTTGAGGAATCAAGGAAAGAATTTGTAGGAGAACAAGATTCTTCATCTAAGGCACAACTAGAAGTCAAGGAATGTGAAATTCCACCAGCACTTGATTAGTCTATCTTAGCTAAACAAGGAAAAGAGGTAAGAAATCTCATGGACTTGTTATACACATGTATCAATTTGATTAAAGATGAAAAAGTTGTGCAAGAATTACAACACCTAGTAAGACAATATGAAATTGAACCAATAGACCCTATGCTAAGTAGAGTTGTGAATCAAGTATCAAGGAAAAGAAGGACAAACAAGGAATTACACCTTAGTGCTCAGATTGGAGACTACGATGTGGACTATGTGGTTCTTGACTTGGGATCAGAAGTAAATGTTATGACAAAGAAAACTTTGGCACTGATGGGAAAACCTAGATTGGTTTACTCCCCTATCAAGCTTAGGATGTCTAATCAACTAGTGAGCCTCTTTGGAAGACTGGAGCATGTCCCCATAGACATCAATGGGGTAAGGATGTTTGCATACTTCGAAGTGATTGAGATTGTTGATGATAGTTGTCATTATCTTGCGTTGTTAGGAATTGATTTGGATTTCAATAATTCGACTATTGTTGACCTAAAGAAGAGAATAATGACATTCGAAGGGAATGGCCTTAAGGTCATTGCACCTTTGGACCCGGATGAAGGTAGCAGATACACAAAACCTATCAAAGAATAAGACCTCATATATGAGCTAGAAAACATCTACAAACTGACAGAAAGACAACAGGATTACATTGATCCTACAATAGATGGAAGTCTAAGATGGTGAAGTGAAAGTGCATGTTCATCAGATTCAAAGGAAGAACTAGAAAAATGGTAGAACATAATGTATGAAGTCTCTACATGGAGATGTGTCGTATTGACAAGATTAGTTCGTTGGATTGGCATAGAAGTAAGTAATCTCTCTACATTTGATGGCTTGAATCATTTGGAGACATTTCTATCTGAATTTGAAAGAATTGTACCAGTACAACAAAGGTTGTTGGCACTGAATGAAGCATTGAAAGCAACACCAGCTAGATGGTGGGGAACACACAAGAAGAACATAGCAGAATGGCTTCAATGTCACACCTTACTGACAGTGCGCTTCTCAGACCAAGCTGAAGTATGAGAAGTTTGTTACACAGGCCATAGTTTTACCAAGGACCATGTGCAAATCCATGAGGAGGCCTGGAGAAACATTCCTAAAGAACAATGGCTACATTAGTTCATTAACACATTGTACACATATCAATTGGTATGTTCAAGCAGAGTTGCGCTTTGTCACTACAGATTGGTACGGTATGACTCAGAACTTTATAGATACCTTCTTATTTGAAATTCAATACCCTACAGTAGATCAGACATTACAAATCATAAGACATAAGGTCTTTGAGGAGGCACCTAACCCCCCTCTTGACCAAGAAAAAGATAAATGGATTGCACCTCTTCAACAGTTACAAGAGTGCTACAATATTAATGTTGATGAGGATGATGGTCCGAGGGATGTAAACATCTTAGAAACTGAAATACAAAGAGACATAGAAGTTCTAGGAATTGAATTACCCTTTCTTGGAAAACCCATTAAAATTAAGAAGGTAAACATTAGAACAAAACAAACACCTAAGTTAGAAAACATTGGAGACTATTGGGATGATGCTACTATTAGCAAGATCACAAAGATTTTGCATGAATATCAGGATTTGTTTCCAACCAAGTTCATAGACATGAAGGGAATTAAAGGTCCCATGGGAGAAATGAAGATACCCTTGAGAGAATATGCAAGAGCTATCAATTAGATACCTTACAAATTGAATCCCAGATAAAAGAAGAAATTTAAGATTGAATTGGATAGAATGTTGGAAGCAGGAATCATATAACCTATTAAATAATCTGAATGGATTAGCCCTATGGTGGTCCAAGACAAGAAGTCAGGAGAAATCAAAATTTGTGTAGATTTAAGGAAATTGAATGATGCATTCCTACATGACCCCTTTCCTACACCCTTTACTGATGAAGTGTTAGATAATGTAGGAGGACAATAGGTCTACTCATTCACAGATGGATTTTCAAGCTATCACTAGATCAAAATTGGTAAGGAGGATAGACATAAGACCACATTTGAAACAGAATGGGGTTCTTTTCAGTACACTGTGATGCCTTTTGGCTTGAAGAATGAACCAACCATCTTTTATAGGGCGGTGGTTGAAGCATTTAAGGACTTTTTACACAAGTTCTTGGAAGCATACTTTGATGATTGGATAGTTTTTAGCCTAATGAAAGATCATATTGAATGCTTGAGATTAATGTTGGATAAGTGCAGGCAATGTTAGATTGCCCTAAATTAAAAAAAATGTATTTTATTTTCACCCTTTGGAGTGCTGCTAGGGAACATTGTGTGTAAGTAGGGGTTGTTGGTAGATCCTTCCAAGATTGCTATCATTGTTGATATACCTCCCCCTACTTCAGTTAGGAAGTTGCACACTGCATTGGGGCACACTCGATACTATAGAAAGTTTATCAAGGGTTATGCACAAATAAAAACACCCATGGAGAAGCTCTTACATAAATATAGTAATTTCCAATGGACAGAAGAATGCGAGCAGAGCTTCGACACATTAAAGCAGAAAATGGTTACTGCACCAATCTTGGTTTTTCCATATTGGGGTAAGGATTTCAATGTTCATGTCGATGATTCATCCATTGCATTAGGAGCACTCTTAGCACAGTTGGGTGCAGGAGACATTGACCACCCCATAGCCTTTGCAAGAAGGAATATTTCTATAGCTGAAAGGAACTATACTACAACTGAAAGAGAAGGCTCGGATATGGTATATGCGTTGCAGAAATTTAGACACTATTTCTTGGGTGAACATTTTAAGATGTTCACTGATCATTATGCATTGAAATACTTAGTCAACAAGATGGTTTTGGGGGGAATAATATACAGATGGCTACTACTATTCTAGGAGTATGACTTTGAGATTGAGGTCAAGCCAGGAAGAATGAATAAAGGACCTGACCACTTATCCAGGTTAGAACATGGAGAGGAACCTACTATCCTGGAGGATACACTTCTAGATGCACAGTTGTTGGCCATTACGAAAGTTGATGATCACTTCGCCAAGATAGTTCAGTTCCTGTCCACGGGAATGGTACTTCGCATGTACATAGTCATGTAGAAGAAATAGTTGGTTGTCTGTGCTGCTGACTTTCAACTTATAGTTGAATAGTTATATAAGATGAGACCCTATGATATCCTAAGGAGATGTGTTATGGAGGAAGAAATACCATTGATTCTTGCAGAAGAACATGAAGGCATAGGAGGAGGACACTATGCAGGGAAATCAACAATGCAAAATATTCTCAGAGCTGGCCTCTGGTGGCCTACTTTACATAAGGATGCTAAGGAATACTACAGAGCCTGCGATGTATGTCAAAGAGTAGGAAATCCTTCCATAGGGGATGAGATTCCTTTGACACCGTAAATAACATTACAATTATTTGAGAAATGGGCCATTGACTTTTTCAGACCTATCAACCCACCAGGGAAGCACACAAGAGATAGATACATTATCATTGCTATAGAGTATTTGACCAGATGGGAAGAAGCAAGAGAAGTTAAGGACAGTAGTGAATCTAGAGTTGTGCAGTTCATATTTGAGGATATTATAACCATATTTGGATGCCCAAAGATCCTTATGAGTGATCAAAGCACACACTTCATCAACAAAACTATTGAAGCCTTGAATTAGGAATTCAAAGTTCACCATCAGAAGAGAACCCCATACCACCCATAGGTGAATGCTACAGTCAAACCTTTCAAGAAGATCTTGGAGAGAGCGTTGACTAAGATTTGTAGTGTTAACAAGGATGATTGGGATTTAAGAATTCTAGCAGTGTTATGGGCTTATAGAACTACTTGCAAGAAGTTAACAACGTAGACCCTATTTAAGTTAGTATATGGATTGGAAGCAGTGGTACCTATGGAATATTTGGTTCCTAGTTTAAGAATTGCAGCATTTATAGGTATGGATGACACAATCATTGTCCAAGACAGGCTCGTGCAGTTGCTGGAATTGGAGGAAGACAGATTCATTGTAGGATTTCATCAGCAGGTACAAAAAGAGTGAGAAAAGGATTACCATGAAATTCATATCAAGAGGAAATCATTTAAGCAGGGAGATTTGGTCCTGTTATATGACAACAAGTTCATGAAACATCCATAGAAGTTCAGTATACATTGGCTTGGTCCATTTGAGGTTGCCTATGTTACAGAAGCAGGAGCTGCACAGTTGAAAAATCTTAAGGGAGAATGGAAGGATGGGTTAGTGAACAAGAGTCAGTTGAAGCTATATTGTGAAAACCAACTACCTCACAGATCTCAGTAAAAGAAAAGGAAGAAGGATCTAGGTACCAGGTGCAGTTGAAATTGGGTACCAAACAAAGAAAAGATAGTTTGCACAAGATAAGGAGGGATAGAGAAGAAAGCATAGGCTTCTCTGCATAGTCTATAGTCGAAGTGATACAGAAGGCTCAGTCTTCCAGTGACTCGAGACAAGTCACATGTCAGTTTTGGGGGCCTATTTCCCTTTGGTTATGTAAGGAAGTGAATATTAAGGAAGAAAGGAGAAGTGCGAATTGCAAGGAAGGCACATAAACCGAGGAAGGGTTGAAGTGGTTGAAGAAGTAGAAAAGGATAGAAGCAAAGGAAAACCTAGTCTTTGGAAGAGAACATCAAGGAAGATAGAGCATCAAATAAGACGGATCATGGAAAACTCAACAAGTGGAAGAAGACACCAACAGATACCTTGGAGGACCTTGCGGAAAATGAGGAAGGACGGGATGGCGAAGCCCCAAAAACGTAGGGCAAGTGGACCTAGGGCTTTGGATATAGGGCTTTGATACCTAGACTTCGGTCTATGTTTGTTTGAGAGTCATGTAATGTATAAATAAAGGTCTAGGAGAGTCGAGAGGGTTTCTCGATAATTGGTTCATTCATGTTATTATTGTTGTTGTTCATTGGTGATTGTTGTTGAGGATGATATTTAGTCTGTATTATGGATCTTCAGATGCATGCAAAGATCAGCCCTATAGCCAGGTGCGTAGAGAGGGAAGAGAAAGAGAGAAAGAGAGAGATATCTACGGCTAAGTGTGCAGATAGAACTGCATGTTTTCATATAATAAATCAAGAAACACAGTTCTGTGGATGTAGAACTAGGGAGAGGGTGAACCACTTATATCTTATTGTCTTTGTTGTTGATGTTGTATTATTTGGTATCTGTTATACTGTTACTGCATTGTGGTGTTAGATCAAAGATTTAACTCCGCAAAACAAGTATAAAAGTGGTAAAGATTATATAGATCATTGTGTTGTATTTTGGAATCACTTTTCATTTCCTCTAGTTGTAGACACATGTGCCCTACAACCCCTTATTGCTACTTTGGGTGAGACTGCATCTTCTTCGTAGGTGTCACTGAAAGGGCCAATAGTTACAACTTGTTGGTGCAATGTTAGATTTGAACCCTGGGTCTACCCCTATGCCAAAATGGACCTACTCTTTTGATGGCGGGAGCCATTTGCGATATTTTCTTGACAGGATGAGCCTCTTCCATGGGATTTCCTTTTTTCTCTAGTGGAGTCGAGCTACTAGGGTGACCTTTGGAGGAGAGAGGACTCTGGGGAAGTGAGGAAAGCATGGCGAGTTGGAAGGGCTTAGGAAAAACACACCTAGGAGGTTGAGGAAGGAGCGTCTAAGGAGGTTTTTCACGAACCAGTAGCTGCTACGGTGCATGGGGGTGCATCGAGTGGTTGGGAGAGAGCCAGTTATTTATTCCTCCCAATCATCTAACAATTTTCGAAGAGAATTTTGAACTTTGTAGTCATAACCATCCTATCTAGCCATCATGGGAGGTGGATTTGATGTGGACGCACGACCTCCATGACCACCTCTTCCTAGGCTAGGGTGGCATGCCTTCGAAGAGGCAATGGAAATATTTAGAGAAGGAGGGTGAGACACAACCATCTATGGATGGAAGGTTCACCACTGACTCTGGTGGAAAATACGTTCCAGTTGNATCTTTGAAGAGTAGAGTCATGAACCTAAGTTTGAGCTCATGAGGGTTGTAATGATCATGTCCTGATGGAGAATGGAATATACAAAGGGAGTTACATTCCCACATCCCTTGCATGCGCACGATATGGGACATTGTCCTTTCTCTGTACAGGAGCCAAGCCAGAGTGGGTGGTGAAGTTAATGCCCAACACCTCGAGGTAAGAAGGGTTTTAATGCACATGAGGGGAGGGAGAGATGGATTCCCTCTGTCCATTGTAATGTGCACTAGACAGGGTCATGATGGTTTCCACGTGGAGATAACCTACATCCAGGTTTGGAGACTCCTTGAGAGTGATTTCGATATAGTATCGTCTGAGAGAGTGATTTGGAAACTCATCTAGGGCATAGTCCTAAAGATCAGAGTTATCCATGATTCCTTCATTCACAATTCTGTCTACTATGGAGTTGTCCTTTCAATGGAAATGGTGGAAAGAAATGGAGTCCCTAGAATCCATAAGTTAAGCCAAATGATGAAGTCCCTGATCGAGTATCTATTTCAGAGAAATGTTTTCTCTTTCAGATCCATTTTGTAGATGAATTTCCATGGAGATGATGATTTGAGAGTCACCTTCAACCATAAGAGGGAAGAGATCTATTTGATGGTAAATTTGGAGACCTTGGAGAAGACCTAAGAGTTATGTTGAATCTTTTTTGTCATAGTCTATAGCTCCATATAAGGGTCAAATAATTGCACCAGAGTTGTCTCTGAAAACCCCTCCAAAACCAGCAGGGCTAGGATTATCTTTGGAGGCTCCATCAAAATTGAGTTTGAAGAAACCGAGGGAAGGGTGACTCTAGTGATCTAGACTAGAGGGTGACCTCATGTGGGAATAAAGGGTTGGAGAAGGGACCACATGGGGGTAAGGGGTGATGTCCCATATCTTAAGTATTTTTTCTGCATTTTGTGACACTTTAAAGTATTTGTCAGAACATGGGTGGAGATGAATCATTTACAACAGTTGTTTTTTGTAGGTTTCCCAAAGGATGTCGTCAGAGGAAGAGTTGTCTTCAAAAATTATTAGATTATACTCTTTCCAAATGTTCTAGACAATGAATCTTGGGATCAATTACTAGAGATGGTTGTGTATAGGGTTCTGGTAATGATTTTCGGCCCAAGTTTTTAGAGATTGGGTGACATTACCGTGAAATCGGTCGTATCTTTTGCAAAGAATCACTACATTCTCCCATAAACGATAGGAGGTGGGGAAAATGTCAAGGAGGTGATCTATGGATTCCTCATGGTTTAGACAGAGGGCATGGTGAGAAGGTCCTAAAAATACTCTTTTAAAATTTTGTCCTAGGTTAATATGTGCCTATGCTCAACTAGCCAGAGAAATATTGGGATCTTGGGCCAAGTTCTAAGAGACAAAATTTTGGACCAGCAAGGATCCAATGGATTTGGCTAGGGAGGAATTAGAAATTGATAGGATTCTTTAAATATAAAGAAACCTTTTGGAAAATACCCCAATCTAAGCATTCCTTGGTCTTAGCAGATGCAAATTCTCTGATTATGTACATCTTGTTCGATGATTGTTCTAGTTTCTGCTGGAAGATATAGAAACTAGCTTTGAAGAAGTTGTTAATTCCTAAAATTTTGTTGATTTGTTGTTTGCCAGAAATCCTTGACCTTTGTGTTGCCTTGTGGAAAAATATTGTACTATCTTTCAAGACTTGGGAGCTGTTGCCAAGAGTCTATCTAGAAGTTGGCTTGTGTTCTGTCCCTAATTTCCCAAAAGATGTGTTGTTGAATGAGATGACACTAGAGTTTTGTTGAGTTCCAAATGAGAGAACCTTGAGAATTTGGAGTGAAACAGATCAAGTTATGGAGATCCCAATTAGGTGCATATTTTTTGTGCCAGAGTTGAGCCTATAGACTAGAGTTGTTAGAAACCAAATTCCACCAGGTTTTCACACTGAGAGTTTCATTTATCTTGACTGGATCCCTTAATCCTAAACCTCTCATGTGTTTTGGCAAGCAAATTTTGTCCCATTTTATGAGAGCCCATTTTTTAGTGTTATTATAACCACTCCAGAGGAAAGTGAGTTGGATATTCCATATGGATTTTAGAAACCATTTGGGAGTGAAAATAATAAAAAAGAGGTACAAAGGCATTGCTTTCAAAACGAACTTTATGAGAACTAGATGCCCAACTAGATTTAGGGATCGAAAAGTCCAGGAAGAGATCTTTTGGTTCATATTGTCAATAGGTTCCTGCCAGGTGGAGTGTTTGAGGGCTAAGGCAATCAAAGGGGAACCCAAGTAATTGGATGGGAGAGAGGAGGTGGAGAAACCCAGAGTCCTGGAAATGTTCCTTTGAGTAGTAGGGGGAGTGTTGAAAAAGAAGATGAGAGATTTTTCCAGATTTACAGAAGCTCTAGAGGCATTGGAAAAAGTGTTGAGTATTCTGAGTAAGGTGCGAGCTTCTTGAATTGAGGGGTGGTCCATGAGAAATTTTTCATAAACAAACTATTGGTGGGTCAATGGTTGACTATTGTGAAGACGTATGCCTTTTAGGGAGCCAGCTAAGAAAGAATTGTTTAGCATACGACCTAAACCTTCAACCATGAGGATCAAAAGGAATGGGGAGAGGGGGTCTGCTAGAAAAACAGGACTGTGGAGAAAGAAAATAAAACAAATGTGGAAACAAAACATAGAAGATACACAATACAAGAGAGACGCGAATTTACGTGGTTCACCCAGTGTGGGCTACATCCACCAGAGAAATTGCCAGGTCCTTCCTTTATTATTATCCAGCAAATGAAGGGATACAACCTACAACAAAACCCACTGTAACTTCCTCTTATTTCTATCACAGTCTCCTCTCTCAGAATAAAATATTCTCCATCACCCATAGCCGCAATACATTTCCCTCATAAAAGAGGGTTGCTTTCTAGGGAAAAAAACCCTAACATAATCTCTACCATTAGATCCGCGACCTTATAATGAACGGTCCAGATTTACAATGAAATTACAATATACATTTACAAGGCAACTTTTTCCTTCGGGGGATTTTCCCCCGAACCCCCACT
>SNQJ01S0131153.1:0-25867 GCA_010110895.2 Picea sitchensis | reverse complement strand
TTGTTATTGGATTAATCCCCATTGAGGATTAATCATGTCGATAATTGAATAAGGACCAAATCCCCTTTTGCAGATTGGTCATCGGACAATTACAAAGTGTTGAATAAGAAGTCGGCCCCAGCAGTTATAATGGAAGGGCCAAAATTAATTAAAGGTGGATTTACCCACCCAGAGTGAGAGGTCGGCCCTACCAGATGGTGACTCTTCACATGTGCCAGATTGATATAAATAAGAGGCTAGCGCCTCACTTCTTAGACACAACTCACTTGCTCATTATCTTATGAGGCAAGCTGAAATTGGAAGTTGGAGAGAGGAGAAGAAGGGTGGCGCATCTCTTGGGAAACCAATCACAATCAGAGAAGAGATAAATGGCTCAGAGTCGATACAATTGGAGGAAACCACCGATCTGGAAAATCCCAGAGTTCCATCACCACAGGCTAGATCATCAGTGACCATTCCAACCCAATATGAGAGTCAAATAACACCAGGTGAAACGGGTGTGTCAAACCCCTTGTTTGATCTAATAACCATATATGACGATGAAAAGAGTTCATAGGTATCACTTGTGACTCTAATACCAATTACAGAGGAAAAAGAACCTACGGGAACATCTTCTCCAAGTCCCGATGCATCAGTTCCAAACCCTCCGTAGGGAAACCATGAGGTCGAAAGTGTCTTATATACTGAGTTTCTCGACCTATCGGGACCCCAAAAGATAGCTCCAAGGATGATCTAGGTTCAGGTGGACAAAAAGAGGAATTGTAACAGCCAAATATCGACACTTCGACATCCCATCACCAAGTAAGTGTTGAGAATATCATTGACTCTTCAATGTTGTTCGATACCTCACCAGTCGATGAACACCATATGGAGGTCGAGCCATTGGAACATATGAAAGAAGTACAAGAATCGGTCTTATAACAATTACATACGGTAGGAAGCTTGGGAAACACTCTGACCTGGGGAGGACAACAAATCCCTGAGCCCATTGATGAGGTCGCCAATATACATGTGATCGCTTACGACGGGAAGAGGAAAGATATCATGAGGAGAACCACCAAGAAAAGAAGACCCACACTGGATAGTCGATTCTCATCACCACGGAGGAGAAGTTACTCAACACAGAACACACAAAGATATCAGAGCTCATCGGCGGGCGCAGGGATGGCTATCAATGATGCCACATTGGATCGAGAAAAATGAGATGAAAAGGAACTGCCCATTGCACTAAAGGAGCTAGACCATCTGCGCCATTTGGAAAAATATTATCAAGACTCAATGCAGGCCATGGTGTTTCTGAAGAGTGAGTTCCAAGATGCATATGAAAATTTCACAAGAAAAAGACATATTTTCACTGCATGTGCAGCCGATTATCAAGAAGATTCCCTTATGGCAATGTCAACTTGCAAGGATGTGGGGAAATGGTATGAAAAAACATACCAAGTTTTAGAACGAGTTGACTACACCAACAAAGTGCAGAAGGGATGAGACGTAGAGGAGCATGGTATTCTAGTGCTAATGGGTAGCAGCATCACCCGGATCAGGAAAGCAGTCGAATATTGGGTAAGTATGGCCCAGGAACCTCAGCGATAAGTACAGAAGAGATGGGTCGAGTGCGAAATAAGTTGAAAAAAGATCAATTGGGAGATGAGAGACATTGGCCTCCCAGAATTTGGCTCACCCGAAGACTTTTTCGACTTGCAGACATAGTCAAACGACATGCAGAAAAAGACTCAACATGGGGAGTGGAGATTGCACAGGAGGAAAGCATGACACCGGGTCAAATACATAATTTTATGGAGCATTCAATCAAGGCTCATGTAGTTCTACGGCGATTAAGTGCCAAAGTCGCCAAATATAGAAAACGGGCAATAGAAGTGAAGGAAACGCTTGAAGCTCTGATGGATCAGCACAGATTCTTGTATGCTAACACATGCGAGGATCTCTTTGTCAAATGGTCAAAATATGAGAAGATTCATCCACTCCAGTAGAACCATGAGATGATTTCCAGAGGACAAAAAGATCAAGTGCCACGTGGAAATATTTTGTTTTACTTAATACAAACTTGTAGCAGCTATTTTTAGTTAGTAATTCTCTGTAAATAGGGGGATTGACCTTTTAGAAAGAGGGATGGTTTTGGGAAAGGACCCTCTTTTTTTAGAATTGTAAAGAACTATTTCTGAACAACCTTAATTGAGAAGTTTTGTTTAGAACCAGAGACAAAATTATATTTTTCATCAAAGGCGATATGTGATTGGATTGGGGAGAAATTAATTCCAACTTTTATTTCAAGAATTGATGTTGTAACGAGTAAGAATTTCTGAATCTATTGATAAGCTATCTGTTTCAATATTTTTGCAGTTCTTTTGTTCTTAATGATGAAAATAAAATCGTTGTGTTAATGTGTGATTGATGGTAGAGATAAAGAAACTATTTTTCTTGCAATCATCTTATTGCATGCGTATTTTTTTTCAATAATTGTATCTCAGTCATTGTTGAAATACCAGCAAGTTAATGTATTATTACTAGACTTGTAATAGGTGTGAATATCGTTGTCTACATGATTGAGCATGAGGGTTATCCCAGGCTTAGCTTTTTTTCAGTAGCTAAGAGTCCCCTCTATCAGTTGGTTTATACCAGCACACCTCATTTTATCAGACTTATCTAATAAAATAAAAAACAAAAAGTAAACTTTTAATCTAGAGGAGAAACTTTCACAGAAAGATATCATGTCAATCACTAAGTAAATCCCATCGATAAATTAGCTAGATCGAGAGATATGGAGAACCATTCCACCATCAAATGATGAAGAGTCTAATTGGGCCTCTAAGGCAGGCTTGGTTCCTAATGTTGAGTTAAAGGTATCTCAAACCCCTCAACGGAATTGGTGCTAGAAGGAGGGTCTGAATGAATGGCTAACAATATTTCTGATAAGATATTTCGTATAGCCTACAGATTCAAAATGGCCCACATGTATGGCTAGTCATTCTCAAGACATATGACATACAGAGAGTACTCCTGAAACGAGTAACTCACCCCATCACGAGGAAGAACACCTATTCCTTGAAATACCTTACGCTCTTCCCCATGAGGAGTTGAACCAATTCAGAAGAATCACAAGAGCTTACACTCGGAAAATTGGATTGTTACCATTAGCTTGTTTACTTCCTTGTAGAAAACAAGTAAGCAGACCAGTCGTTGATACCCCTGGCCAGGTTTTTTTTCACATGGTAGAATACCTAATATATTTTTCTCTCACTGAGATCGAACAACCCCCTAATCCGATCCCCGAAACACTAGCTGGTAACTACTCTGAGCCCGATGATTTCAAATCTGACAAGGAAGGGTTTAACTCGGATCACTCAGTTTCAGAATCGAATGGCATGGAGGATAATAACGATAATAATGGAGAAAGGGGAAATCCACCTCCAAATAATCAACCTTGGTTGGCCAAAGATGCTCTAGAAATCCCAGGATGGGTACATAACCTCCCTCAACATCCAGAAAAATTACTTCCCAAATTCGACCCTGAGACCTCCGGATTTCCCGAAGGCCATATTAAAAAGTTCATACTAGTTATAAGATTGATGAACGTACAACATGAGGACATAGTATGTAGGCTTTTTCCCTATACCTTTCAGAATTTAGCCTCGACTTTGTATTTTAACTTTATTGTGGGGTCCATAACTAGTTGGACAAAGTTTCAAAAGGATTTCTTAGACAAATTTGCGGAAGAAACCACCACGGGATATTTAATGGCTGAACTCTTTGCCGCCACCATGAGTTCAAAAGAGAAGGTTAAATACTTCAATCAATGGTTTACCACTATCCTGAACAAATTTCAACCCGAATCTAAACCTACTCAAGAGTTGCAAATTTAGGTATATGATAATTCTCTCCCTGCTTCCATTTCCATGTTTGTGAAAAGGGTTGCCAAACATACCCTAGCTGAAAATTTCGAGGAAGCCAAACCGATTGAATTCCAAATGAAGGGATGCAAAGAGGGCCAGGTCTCACTAGTTAAGAAGGAATTTCAACCTCCACCTAGGAGAGGACTTTTGTTGACTAGACCCCGGGGAAAACAAACAGAACAAGGTCCCGAAAAGGCAAGTGGGGACATAAAATACCTACAACGGATGATAAAGAAATTGTCAAATGAAATCGTAGACATGAAAAGAAGTGTTGGGGAAGGAAGCCAAGGTCAAAGGCCCTATAAACCCTTTTTTAAGAGAAACCCACCTTTATAAGAAATTGAACCTCCCCCAACCAACTTAAACATCAACCTGGGTAATGTAGCATCCAACTCTTTTTGTATGTATCATCAAGAGAAACATTCTGAAAGAGATTGTCCCCAATGGGTGCACGCTATGAATTTAATGTCCAATTGGTTCCTAGACGAAGTTTCTCTCACCGATCAATCAAGTGGCTCAGTGATGAACATCGTCTATCATAAAGAAGTTGAGTCGTTGGAAGAAACAACCATGTTATTATGGGATCCTGACTTGTTGATGCCTCTCGATGATGTATTTGAAGTTCGGGAACCACCCGCTGAGGTTTTTGGCGATGCAAACGCGAAGTAAGGGTCAACCGACCTCAAATGACCTTATCATTGTCCAATATTTGAGGGGAAAACAAACAGCAGATCACTCAAAAGAACAAATAAATCCTATAAACATACATACACAGGAGTCACCCAATATGGACTACAACATAGTAGAAGACTTAAAGAAGTTGAAGGCTAATGTGTCGGTCATGAACATGTGTAGAATACCCCAGCAAAAGGACTTTTTGTTACAAGCCTTGAGGTCAATAGAAGCACCTATAACAAGCATTGACCTAAGTGAGGTCCCATCTCCCATAGATCTAAAGAACAAACCAAATGTAAACACTTGCTCTGTAGACAAAAGAGGAAAACCATTTGTCCCACCTTTCCTTTTAACATTTGAAGTCTTCAACAGAAACCTGAATAATTGTTTAGTCAATTCAGAGGCATCCTCCAATGTCATCCCATTATCAATCTGCAAGAAATTGAACACAATTTCGCTCAAAAGTGATAAACACGTTATACAACTAGATATAACTCAGGTAAAATTTATTGAGTAACTTAAGGATGTCATGATCATAATGGCTACACACCCGAAATTTGTTCAAGTAATTGACATCATTGTAGTAGATATCCCAAAAGCTTATGGACTGCTACTAAGTCGAGATTGGTCTGAGAAATTGAATGGATACTTTATCACGAACTGGGCTCACCTCTGGTTACCACAAAAGGGACATACCAACATGATTAGTATTGATAGGGAAAGATATCTCAAACATATTGTCACCGATTTAGAAGCCTTCAACGAACCCTCATCAGAAAATTTCCCCATGCTAGGAAACTACTCCTGCGATTCTCATTTCGACAATTTCGCTCCTCTCTCATCTGATGTACCTCTCACTCAAAACTCCAAAATGAATTTTCAAGTGAATCTACTGGCAGTGGAAGAAGAAAGCATCTTCAATCAAGAACCTCTATTGGAAACAACAGACAAGGTATATGGAGATGAGGAAATAACTAGGCATGAAGAAGTTGCTAAATTTCTCTCACAATTTTGGACGATGTATTTTGATGGATCTAAATCACAAGAAGAGTCGGGAGCAGGATGTATCCTCATTGACCCAAATGGGAAGAAAAATTTCCTATCCTACAGACTAGAATTTGAATGCACCAATAACATTGTTGAGTATGAAGCTCTAGTTCAGGGATTGAATAAAGCCATAGACTTAAACATTAAAGAACTGAAAGTCTTTGGGGACTTTGAAATTATCGTTAGGCAAGTGAAAAATACTATACATTGCAATTCACCCCACTTGAGGAATTACCAACAAGAGGTGCATAGGCTAATAGAACATTTTGAGGCCTTCAATAGTACCTATGTTCCCATAACAAAGAAAACTCTTGTTGATTCCCTAGACACCACATCCTCGAGGCTATCCCCTTTAGAAGACTATGAAGCCTCCAGGTTCACTGTGGAACTACTTTACAAACCATCAGTACCCAACAATATTTCTAGTTGGAAGGTTTTTGAAGGAGATGAACATATTGTATATTTTCTAACCAATTAAGAGAATTTTAAAGATTTGGTTATTGATGATGAAGTATTCCAAGAGAAACTGGCAAAACCCGATTTCCATGAACAAAAGGGTGGAACAGATCACTCTAGTAACAAACCAAGGTTTCACACGATATCGAAAGGGGTATCCAATTTGGAGAACCTTTTCGACCTGAGGGAAAGATTTAAAGGGTCAACGAACACAAAGACAGGGAGTTCATGTCTCATATACAAGAATATGAATCTAAGAACCCCAGAAAACCACAAGAATATAAATCTAGGCAAAATAATGTCTAAAGAAGACAGGAAATCTTATCTCAAAAATTTTAGAGAATATCAAGATGTCTTTGCATAGTCCTAACGAGAATTGAAAACTTATGAAACTCACATTATTCAACACACAATCCCATTAAAATACAGAGTAAAACCCTTCCAACAAAATCTCAGGAAGTATCGTCCATCTCTGGAACTCCTCATGTATCAAGAGTTAAAGAAATTACTAGATGCTAAAATTATCTTTCAGGTTAAACACTCTGTCTGGGTAGCAAATTTGGTTCCTGTTAGGAAAAATTTTGGGGAGATCTGCTTATGTGTAGATCTCAGAAACCTTAACAGAGAATCAGAAAAAGATAAATACCCAGTCCCACCCATGGAACAGCTCTTGCAGACCGTGTCTAGTTCTGAGAGTTTCTCCCTTATAGATGGTTTTTCAGGTTACAACCAGGTTCTAGTTTCAGAGGAAGATCGATTGAAAATTACCTTCCAACTCAAGTGGGGAACTTTTTCTTATAAACGCATGCCCTTTGGGTTGATTAATGGAGGAGAAACCTTCCAAAGGGCCATGGACGTATATTTTCGGGGATTGATTAACAAATGCGTAGTAGTATACTTGGACAACATGACTTTGTATTCAAAGAACAGAAAAGACCACATCCACCATCTAACCTAGATTTTCAAAAGGTGTTGGAAATAGTGAATATCTGTAAACCCTAAGAAAACTATCTTTGGTGTCAAGGAAGGGAAATTACTAGGTAATATTATATCTCAAGCAGGAATTCGCATAGATCTAGAACAAATAAAGGCAATAGCTCATCTTCCCTTACCCCACAACAAAAAGGCTATGCAATCCTTCTTTGGGAAAATTAATTTTTTCTGGAAGTTCACGCCAGATTTCACTGAAACTGTCAAACCATTACAAAAAATGATTTGCGAGGATGTTGATTTTAAGTGGGATGACGAGGGAAAAGATGCTTTCAAAAATATCAAGACTGCAATATCTCAAGCTCTGGTGCTGTGAAGTCTCGACTTTGGTAAATATTTCTTCCTCTATACTTTTGCCCTCAACTAGTCCTTAGCTCCAGTTTTCACCCAGAAGGATGATGATAACAATGAGGAATCGGTATCATTTATGAGAACTAATCTCCAAGGAGTCGAATTGAACTACCCTGATATAGACAAATAAGCTCATGCGGTGTACAAAGCAGTAAAACATTTCAGATCTTACATCCTAAAAAATCACACCAAATTCATTGTGTCTCATCTCGCAGTCTGATCCCTATTCACTCAATAGGATATGGGGGAGAGAAGAGGAAATTGGATGGAAATTTTCCAAGAACTTGATCTAGATATAAAACCTGCCAAATTAGTGAAGGGACGAGGATTGTGTAAACTAGCCGCAGAAGCCCAAGACCGAATAAATGAAGACCACGGGTGGGAGAATGAATTAGCATTATGGTGTAGTGAAGCTTTATACATTCCCCCAGGGAAAGAGTCTTGGTATGGAAAACTGATTTACCTCATGCATCATGGGACTTTCCCAGGAAACCTAAACCATAAGGAAAGGAGAGCTCTCGGGCTAAAATTTACACAATATTACCTCATAAATTCAGTACTTTTCGTGTAAATTATGATGTAGTACTCTTGAGATGTCTCGAACGTGAAGATGTAGAAAAGGTTTAGAGGGAGATCCATGATGGTCCTAGAAGTGGAAACTTTGGAGGGAATACCACAACTCACAAAATATTAAGAGTCGGCTATTATTGGCCTACTTTATTTAGAGATGCTCATACATACGCTAGGAACTATAAAACTTGTCAAATGAGCGCGGGGAGAGAAAAGAGAGAAAATGTCCCACTCCATCCAATGACCATATCTAGACCATTCAAGCAATGGGGGTTAGACTTCATAGGGGATATTACCCCGAGTTCTTCAAAACAACATAAATACATGTTGATTGTTATGGACTATTTTAATTCATAGAACAATAGTTGATCACGAGGTTTGGGATGCCCTCTGTTCTTGTGTTTGATAATGCTTCTTATTTTTATTCTAATCTATTAACAGAGTTTTCTCTAGACAAAGGAATCATAATAAGATACTCTGCAAACTACTATCCACAAGGGAATGGGGTGGAAGAATCAACTAATAATAACCTAGTGAGGATCTTGAAGAAAACAATTGCAGACAATCAGAGGAATTGACATATCTCACTTCATAATGCCTTATGGGAAGACAGAGTAACACCCAAGGAAGCTATAGGGAACTCTCCATACTTTTTGGTATACAGACAAGAAGCCATTCTCCCAAATGGGTTATATCTTCCATCACTTCATCTTCCTCAAGGTTCAAGGGGACAACCCTCATCAGTTATTCAACAAATAATTGATACCCTCATCATGCTGGAAGAGGAAAGGAAGAAAGAAAAATCAAATTTCTTCGCTCATCAGCAGATAGTTAAAAGATGGTTTGACAAGAATAAGGCCAAAGAGAATAATTTTGAAGTAGGAAACTTAGTCCTGAAATGGGATAGAGAAAACGAACCTAAGGGAAAACATTCGAAGTTTCAGAATCTGTGGCTCGGACCTTTCCAAGTATCCGAGAAAATTGGGGCAGGCACGTATTGGTTGAAAAATATGAGGGGGGGACCAAACACCCTCTCGATGAATGGCCAATCCCTAAAACAATATTTATGTTAAAAAAAATATATGTTTGTGTCTTTTCATGTTATATTTTGATTAGGATAAATGTGTAGGTTTAGGGTAGACTGATTGTAGAGTCCTTTTTATTCATGTCTTTTATTTTTGTTTGGTATTTTATTTAAATAAAGTTGTGTTCCATAAAACTTTGGTTGACCCAAATAAATATGGTGTAGCAAACTCTTCTCCTAACTCACGTGCAACATAAGAAACGTTGGGAAATTAAAAATTTATTCAAGGAGATCTATGTCTTGTCTTTGCAAAACAAACGACCTTAGTAAGTGATGAAGTTTCTGTCTGGTGGTATGGTAAAGCCCAAAGAGAAATATGGCAAGTTGGAAAGGACCACTTGCACCTCTAGACAGATCTAGGAAGAATTTCACATTAACAATTTCATCTTGCAGATAACAGATGTCCTCCTCTCCCACTAACTCAGGGCATTTCTATCATAAATAAATCAATTATATTAAATGAGTGAAAAGTAGGAGAAGGTATGCAAATAACTCTGTCGGGTCTATGGATGCTCGCTGGAAGCGAAGAAAGGTTTGCGACGTCGGGATAACTCCACCGGGGCTATGGATTCTCGCTGGCAGTGGAGAAAGGTCTATGATGTCAGAGTGACTATGATGCTCGCTGGCAATGGATGCTCGCTAGCAGCAGAGCAACACCGTAGCAAGTGAATAATGATAACTAAAACGACCTCAATCCAGTGAACGCCTTACCTGGCTCTCATCAAAAAGAGGGACGTCGATCACGGTCAAGAGCAACGAAGGTGGCTTAAGGGTTAAACTCCATAGGTGGATCCGGATTCATGAACCTGGGAATTTGTACACGCAAGGACAGGAAATACTATGTTAAAATCAAATCCAATTAGTTTCTCAACCATCTTCTGCATAAGAAAAGCCCGAAGGAAGGAACAAAGATTATGCTTTCACCCATAGAATCACCATTTGTTGAGTTATCAATGCACCCTAAAAGATTTTATGATATTTTGTCTCTTTTGGGTACCCACTTGTTTTCTTTTGTTATGCTTTCTGAATTGAATCCACTATGGAGGGATCGCTAGTTTCATTTTCATGTCTCTTAATCGATCAAATTGGATTTGTTTGAACCTGTCAAACTAAAACCTCTGTGTCTAAAAAAGAACTTAGCATTTTAACTAAGAATCTGCAGGTAAAATTTGTATCCACGCGCTTATGTTCGGCGTCGGGAAATTCCAAACAAGTAGAAATGACCACATAGTAACAATAATCGTTGAATCGTCGATGTATCATCGACATCGATAAGAGCAGGGTAGATGTGCGCTATTTGTTCGCAAAGACGATTCGGGAAGTGGTCGATTTCTCATTGACGTCGGAAAAATATGAGAGGGATAAACATTTTCATGAGCCATGATGAACCTCTAATAGTCGATTACCGATGTGTTTTATTGGGGATCGGTGAAATCCGAAAAGGTTAAATCATTGAAAATTTCTGCATTGACACATCGTCAATCACCGATCCCCGGTGCATTTTCGCCATCGACAAGTTTTGAGGGGGGTAATCTGGGAGCACTTGTTTAAACCTATCGTTGATCGTCGATCCTTGATACTTTTCAGCATCGATAGGGTAGGACCTGTTGTTAAAACGATTAGATAATGAAAATTCCTTGATTCCAAATAACATAATTAAACGAAGGCACCAATTTCAAGTGCCACGTGTCTTT
The DNA here is from genome assembly GCA_010110895.2 of Picea sitchensis. Classification (NCBI taxonomy): domain Eukaryota; kingdom Viridiplantae; phylum Streptophyta; class Pinopsida; order Pinales; family Pinaceae; genus Picea; species Picea sitchensis. The sequence goes on along the minus strand of SNQJ01S0131153.1, from coordinate 15,089 downwards.
GCCGCGTAGGCATTTCGTACAGCCTAATTTCTTCCTGGTTCACCTTAGGTTTCCTCGTGTCCTAGTCACACTTCCAAGTCAACATTTCCACATCAGCATTGTACGACAAGATGGTTCGGTTTCGGAGTTTTGTCAAGAGATATCAACGAACATTGTCTAAAGAAAATCCCCGACTCTTTATGCTTTCTCTGGTTGTTCCTTGTGGAGCTTTATGACCTTCTGCTTCTTGTAGAGTTTGTCGGGCCCAAGCAGGCCTTTTATGTCCAACTTTATAGTCTCTAGGCTTTTGAGGATTCACTGTATCCTACAAATGTGCCCTTTCTTCCTGAAGGTTCTAGTTTGGATCTCTTTTCTTTGGGTACATGAAGATATACTAGACATCCAAATATTTTGAAGTGTCTGATCTCAGGATTCACTTTGGTGAATGCTTCTTCTGGAGTAATTATCTTCATGATCTTATGAGAACTTCGGTTTTGAACATATAATGTTGTCATACATGCTTCTGCCCATAAAGTTATAGGTAGACTCTGATCATGTAGCATTTCTTTAGTTGCCTCAATGATAGTTTTGTTTTTCCTTTTAACAACCCCATTTTGTTGAGGGTTGTAAGGAACTATGAACTCCCTCTTGATTCCTGCTTCAATACAAAAACTGTTGAATTCTTTTGAGGTGTATTCTCCTCCATTATCTGATCTTAATATTTTGATTTTGCTTCCGGTCTGCTTCTCAATCTGAGCTTTGAATTCTTGAAATTTTGCAAGGACTCCATCCTTGTTCTTTATAAAGTAAATCCAAGTTTTCGTGGAGTGATCATCTATGAAGAGTACATAGTATAAGTACCCATTTAGAGATGCAACAGTCATTAGCCCACATACATCTGAATGTATCAAGTCCAAGATTTCCTTAGATCTATTGTCATTACTTGGAAAGGATCCTTTAACATTTTTTCCAAGGGAACAACCTTTGCAAACACCTTTATGCTGAATCTGTATATCTGGTAGAACTTTTACCATTTTCCCTAGAGCTGGAAGAGATCTATAATGAATGTGAGCAAGTCTTCTATGCCATAACTCACTCAAGCTAATAGTGTCATGTAATAAGGCTTGGACTGGTTTGATGGTCAATTTGTACAAGTTTTTTTCTCGGACACCAATTACCTTGGAAGAGCTTATATGAGAGTCTTTGTGCCATGCAAGAACTCTTCCTTCTGAGAAAGCAATTTTGTAGCCTTTGTCTTCCAAGGCCGAAATAGAGACAAGGTTTCTCTTCATTCCGGGTACATATAGTACTTCTTCTAATTTAAGCGGCATATCTGAATCTAGTTGGAAGGTAGAAGTTCCAACTCCTCTCACATTGTATCTGGCATCATNCTTTGTCTTCCAAGGCCGAAATAGAGACAAGGTTTCTCTTCATTACGAGTACATATAGTACTTCTTCTAATTTAAGTTGCATATCTGAATCTAGTTGGAAGGTAGAAGTTCCAACTCCTCTCACATTGTATTTGGCATCATCTCCAAGAACAACATGTAGATGTGTCTCTTTCTCAATGAAATGTGTTAGATGATTTCTAAGTTTGGTCATGTGCCTGGAAGCACCATTGTCAATTAGCCAAGTATTTTCATTGATAGGAACCATACCTGAGAGTGCTGAGATGTTGATGTATTCATTCCTTTGAGCTCTTGTCTTCCTAGAACTAATCTTTTTTGAATCATCAATCTTGCCTCCCATCATGTTTTTTCTCATCTTCATTAACCCTTGTCAACTAGGCTAGAAAACCTAACGACTAGGCTAGGCTAGCACTTTTAGGTTTTGTTGGGATTATGAATTCCAACAATAATCCTTGAGAAATATGATAGCCCTGGTAAGATAAAGAGCTTCTTCAAGGAGTTGAATAAATACGATTATGAAATTTTCTGCAAAAATTGGCGAAACCCTAGAAACACTAGGGCCAAAAAATCAAAATTCTTGGAAATGCAATCTAAGACGTGTTGGAGGAGCGCTGAAGGAGGTCGTACAGACCTATGTCCTTTTTATCCCCAGCATCCAAGTTTTAAGTGTTTAAAACCCTCATAAGAGTAGGTCGTACAGAATTTTTGGAAACCCTAGGAGGGTCATACGGTTTCTATAGAAGTGGGAGAGAATGGATGGAAAGTGTTTATGCAATGGGATATTCAAGACCTATGCTATGATACCTCTGCTAAAATATTCTTCTCAGAGGAGGCTAATACATCATCTTCATTTATGTTCTCATGAAGATGCACCCAGCACTTTGGGATTTCACACGTTCACCTTGTGCTCAGCCACAGGCACGTCCAACTCTGTAGATCGCCTTTCTCACCGGATAATCATCTGAAGCTCTTATCAACTCTCATAATGGAGGAGTTCATCTCTATGTTCCATCTCTATCGCAAATAGGAACTACACACCCTTCTCAGGGGCTTTCTATTAGGTTTGTAAGCTGGAGAAAACATCACATAGCTGCAATGATCCACATCTTACAGGTTTGTAAGTTGGAGAATGTCATACAATGGGAAGGGGTTGGTAATTGAACAACCAACGACCCCAATGAATGGAAGTATGGGGAAGTATTGGCTAGGACAGAAGATGTTTTCATCCAAAGGTACCACCGAGTACCATGTCACATTTTCCAAGATGAAACCACGTTGAATCCACACACTCCTGAAATAAAAAAATGAGGGGACAGGTCAAGAACCTTCCCAAGGGAATTATGTGCTAGGGACACACAAATGCAAGGGTATTTCATGCAACATAGAATGCACAGGTGCATGTAGCAAAAGGATGAGAGGAAAAACACGTGAAACGGTTATGAGTTGGAGCAGAGGAGAATTGAATCCCAAACTGAAGCAAAGGAGGGGTCACGAGCTTGATGTTGTTGGAAGGAGAGGGCACTGAGGGACAATATAGATGTGAAATAAATTTCATATGCAAAGGAATCCAATAGAAGGGGCATCTGATAAACCTCGTGGAGTTCCTAATCTCAGTAGGGAAGAAGGGAAACTTTTGTTGTTGCCAGAGGAGTGGAGGAGAGTAACCTCTTGAGTTATTTACTTGACATGATGAGTCAACAATGTGAGAATCCCCTAGTGGTATCATGGACTGACATGGCAGTGGCTTGTTTTCAAAGTTACTGAGCAAGCAGAGCCTATAGTTGAGTGGAAATGTGTACACCCACTGTTAGTTGGTTGGTCACCAACTGTAACAAATAAGTATCTCTAAACCCTATGTAATCAAATTGAAATGTATGGTTGGGTGTTTGTATTTGTAATTATAAACATGTATTCTTGACTTATGGGCTTGGTGTTTCCCCATTGGGAGGCCTTTGTACTTGAATGATAATGTATTTGTATAGAATTACATGTGTAGTGCATATTTGAGCAAGAGGACCCTACATTTTACCTTGAATGAATAAGGAATTGTACAAAGGTTCCCTCTTGTGAATTTAACCATGGATATAATTGTATGTTTGGGCATCTTGTGTGTATAGTGGGGTAATAATGATTTCAGTGTGATACCTATGAAAATACAACTAGGTATATAAACTAAGATACAAATGAGAGGTTCGATAGGTAGGAAGTGTTATAACCTTCCTCCTCGAAGGAATGATACCTTAACCATAATAGTGGCTCGAGGGAGGTCGGAGAGTTTTGTTAATCCTATGATATCTCCTGGACTCGGAGAAAGAAATCACTCCAAGTCCTTGAATGGTCACAGGATTTAAACCCTTACTAGAAGGAATGGGCAGAGGTACCATGTGATAGGCATTGGAATGTCTCAATTCTTGAGGGAGGTGTTTGTGTAGTTTAGAGAGCCTTATTTTCTTCCATGGAGTCCATGTCCTAGTATGTACATCTTGCAAGATGCAAATCTCCACCTAAGTGGTGAAGAGAGAATGCCTTAGTGTTTTTCAGAGGAATGTGAGAGTTTCTAAAGGCCTGGTAAGCCTTAGAAAATACTTATAAGAATTCCCTAAGTAGTTAAGTCATAAATTTGATTGTCAATCGAATGAGAACCATGTATTCAATCCAGAAGGGATCACAGTCATTGGATCAAAATAAAAAAAATATCTAGATTGTTGGTCGAATAGTGAGGCCATCGGAGTGCCCAAGGCAAGGTTGCAAGGAGACTCCAAGTCAACGAGAGCCATTGATCTATCAGAGAGTGGCTTAAGTGGGGTATGGACCATTAGATCCTTTACAGTGAGTATTGTCGGATTCTGATGGTCGGAGTGGCCTTGATGTTAATGTTTTGCAGCTATAGGAGACATCCTCTAACCTTCAACCTGTGAGATGTGGAATATATCAGCGATGTGAAGTCTTACTCTCAGCTTACAAACCTAAGAGAAATACCCTAATAAAGGGTCTGTGGTTCCAACCTGGGACAAAGGCTAGGAATGTATATGGCCTCCTCCATGATGTGAGAGAGAAGAACTCCAGATGATTATCCGATGTAAGAGCGATCTGTTGAGTTAGAGAAATCCTGAAAAGTATTGGGCACATCATCATGAGAATAAGAACAAAGATGATGTGATGGCCTCCTCTGAGAAGAAGCAGAGTTGATGTGAAGACTCCCTATGATCCTCCTGTCGACAGCAGCAGGAAAGCAGATCTGTAGAGAATACATGACTATGGCTAAGCATAAGTGCACGTGTGAGGACCTAGCTCATCTGTGTAATGCAGTGACTCAAGTCTATGACATCCCTATGGATGTGGCCCCTAGTGGATGATCACTAGAGGGTGTATCAGATCCTTTGCTATATATATTATTCAAGAGTCAGACCTACCCGTAACCCTAATCATTGTGTAAAAGGTATAGGTCGGCCCTATATTAATATGAGTAATATAAAGAAGATAATTAATAATGAAAATATTAATTATAATAATAAAGATAATAATAAAGTGTGTTTGACTTAGAGAGGTCGGCCCTATTGTGCCAATGAGACGTCCTTGCAGATTAGTCAAAGTCTAATATAAGTAGGAAATGATTCTCCATTGTAAAATCATATCCTTCACATATATGTTTTGGAAATTTCAGCAAGTACTTCTCTTTGGCAAAGGTGTGAACCTCTCTTGGGAGCTAGGGTTTCTAGAGCTTAAGCACCCTCTTGTGTGTTAAGTCATTTTGTTGGTGCAAGGTATTTCTCTTGAAGAATATAGCAAAGGATTTGGCTGGGTTTTTCTCTCTTGTTTGAGAAGGGTTTCCCAGGATATATCTTGTGTTCTTGTGCATGGTGATTCTTCTTGTGATCTTGGTTGTTGCAGCATTTATGTTATAGCTATCTGATAAAATTGAAATGAACTTCATTCTTAACCTATATTCCATGAAAAAATAACATGGTATCAAAGCATAGGTCTTGAATATCCTATTGCACAAGTCTTCTCCAGAACCTCTACTCTCTCAGTTGTAGGAATCGTACGGCCCTACTAGGGTTTTCCAGAAAATTCGTACAACCCCCTTTTCATAGAAATTTCACCACTATAACTTGGACGCTTGGACTAAAAAATACTTAGAAAGGTAAGACCTCCTTCATCATACCACCAGCAAGTCTCAGAACCAAATTCCGGGCATTTTCAAATTTTGACCCTAAGAGCTACTAGGGTTTCATCAAAATTCTACAGAAAATTCTGAATTCTATTTCTGGGAATTTCTTAAATAAGTTATCATTCTTAAAGGCTTATTGTTGGCAGTCATAAGCCCAAATAACCTAAAAGAGCTAGCCTAGCCTAGCCATTAGGTTTCCTCCAGACTAGTTGACAAGGGTTTATGAAGATGAGCAATTTCATGATGGGAAGCAAGCTCAACACCAAACTCCAATGCAATGAAGACATCAACATCTCAGCACTCTCAGGTATGGTTCCTCTAAATGAAAACACTTGGATAATTTCTAGTGGTGCTTCCAGGCACATGATCGGTTTCAGAAATCATTTGTCACACTTCATTGAGAAAGAAACACATCTACATGTGGTCCTTGGAGATGATGCTAGATAAAACGTAAGAGGAGTTGGAATCTCCACCTTCCAACTAGATTCAAATATGCAACTCAAACTGGAAGAGGTCCTATATGTACTAGGTATGAAGAGAAACCTTATCTCTATCTCGACTCTTGAAGACAAAGGTTACAAAATCACTTTCTCATAAGGGAGAGTTCTTGCATGGCACAAAAACTCTCATATCATCTCCTCCAAAGTAATCAATGTCAGAGACAAAAGCCTATAGAAGTTGACCATCAAACCAATTCAAGACTTACTACATGACACCATTAGCTTAAGTGAGCTATGGCATAGAAGTCTTGCTCACATTCATTATAAATCTCTTCCATCTCTAAAGAAAATGGTAGCAGGTCTACCAGAAATCCAAATCCAACATGAAGGTGTTTGCAAAGGGTGTGCTCTCGGTAAAAATATTAAAGGATCCTTCTCAAATAGCGACAACAGATCTAAGAAAATTTTGGATTTGATTCATTCAGATGTATGTGGGCCAATGACCATTGCATCCCTAAATGGGTACTTATACTATGTACTATTCATAGATGATCACTCCAGGAAGACATGGATTTATTTTCTGAAGAACAAGGATGGATTCCTTGCCAAATTCCAAGAATTCAAAGCTCAATTTGAAAACTTGACCAGAAGAAAAATCAAAGTTTTGATATAAGACAATGGAGGAGAATACACCTCAAAATAATTCATCAATTTTTGCATTGAATCTGGAATCAAGAGGGAGCTCACTGTGCCTTACAACCCACAACAAAATGGGGTTGTTGAAAGGAAGAACAAAACTATCATTGAAGCAACTAAAGCAATGATACATGATCAGAGTCTACCAATGACTCTATGGGCAGAAGCATGTATGACTGCAGTGTATGTTCAAAACTGTAGCCCTCATCAGATCCTGAGAAACATTACTCCATAAGAATCATTCACTAAAGAGAAACCTGAAATTGGACACTTTAGAATATTTGGATGCCCAGTGTACCTGCATATACCTAAAGAAAAGAGATCTAAACTAGAACCTTCAAGAAAGAAAGGTATCTTTGTACGATACAGTGAATCCTCAAAAGCATACCGAATCTACATCCCAGGACAAAGACAAATTGAAGTAAGTAGAGATGTCGCCTTTGAAGAGGAAGTAGCCATCCAAAAATCCAAAGAAGCTCATATGGAAATATATGGTGACACATCACCTTCTCCACATTCAGAAATTTAGAGGGAGACAGACAGTGTTCCAAATGAGCCTATAGCTCAAAACAATTCAGATCATCCAACAGATTCGATTGTCCCAAGTAATGTACCCAGAGACATCACTATTGGACATAAAAGACCTGCTTGGGCACGTCAAACTTTAGAAGAAGCAGAAAGACATAAAGCTCCACAAGGAGAAACTAGAGAAAGCAAGAAACCTAAGAGATTTTATAGCTACCTTTCAGCTATGACTCACATTATTGATTCAGAACCAACCTGTCATGGAGAGGCCTCAAATGAACAAGTATGGAAAGATTCCATGACTGAATAATATCAATCTATACTAAAGAACGATGTTTGGGATGTTGTCCCAAGACCAGAAGAGAAGTCAGTAGTAACTTCCAAATGGATTTACAAAATCAAACATGCATCCAATAGAAGCATTGACAAATATAAAGAAAGATTCATGGCTAGAGGGTTCTCACAAATAGAGGGAGTTGACTATGACGAAACCTTTGCACCAGTAGCCAGATATACCTCCATTCGATCCATCATTGCTATAGTTCCTTCCATGGACTTGACGCTACATCATATGGATGTAAAGACAGCTTTTCTTAATGGAGAAATTGAGGAAGAAGTCTACATCGAAAAACCAGAACGATTCATTATACACAACGAAAAGTCTCATGTCTGCAGATTGAAGAAATCCCTATATGGGTCAAAACAAGCCCCACGTGCTTGGTACGAGAAAATGGATGGTTTCCTAACAAATTTGGGTTTCAACAAAAGTTCAACTGACCCAAACCTATACTATACCATTAATGGAAACGAATGTTTGATTCTAGTCATATATGTGGATGATATTTTCATCACCGGTTCAAAAAGACTCCTTGTTGAATGCAAACAGGCATTAACTGCCAAATTTGAGATGAAAGATTTGGGCAAAATGCATTACTTCTTGGGACTAGAAGTGTGGCAAAGACAGATGAAATTTTCCTAAGACAAGGAAAATATACTTTGGATATTCTAAAAAGATTCCAAATGACAGATTGTAAATCCATGCCAACACCAATGGTAATGGACCTAAAGAAGATGAATGATTCTGGTTTCGAAGAAGTAGATCCACATTTGTATCGAAAGCTTATTGGATCCCTGATGTATCTGGTTAACACCAGACCAGACATTTTCTATGCAGTAAATGTACTAAGCTAGTTTATGAACCAACCAAAACAGACACATTGGATAGCTGCCAAACATGTATTAAGATACTTACATGACACTATTGGCTATGGCTTAAAATATGCAACAAATGTGGATCTAAGACTTGAAGGTTATGCTGACGCAAATTGGGTAGGAAGTGCAGTAGAAAAAAAGAGCACCTCAGGAATTTGTTTCACCCTAGGATCAGCCATGGTTTCCTAGTGCAGCAGAAAACAAAGCTCGGTAGCTTTGAGTACAATAGAGGCAGAATAAATTTCATTGATCATGGCAGTTCATGAAGTCGTTTGGCTTCGTAAAATCCTAACAGACTTGTTTGAAAACGAGATGGATCCTACCACCATTCATTGTGACAACCAGAGTTGTGTGAAGCGCTCAGAGAATCCTGTATTCCATGACAAATCAAAACATATTGAGATCAAGTACAACTACATCAAAGATATGGTGCAGAGAAAGACAGTACATGTTCAGTATCTTTCCACCCATGAACAAATTGTTGATATCTTCACTAAACCACTTGCCAAAACCAAGTTCGAGTATTTTTGTGAGAAGCTTGGCCTGATGGAGAATTCCTCCCTAGCTGAGAGGGAGTGTTAATGTTTTGCAGCTATAGGAGACATCCTCCAGCCTACAACCTATGAGATGTGGAATATATCAGCGATGTGAAGTCTTACACTCATCTTACAAACCTGAGAGAAATCCCCTAATAAAGGGTTTGTGGTTCCATCCTTACATAGGCTAGGAATGTATATGGCCTCCTCCATTATGTGAGAGAGAAGAACTCTAGATGATTATCCGATGTAAGAGAGATATGTTGAGGTAGATAAATCATGAAAAGTGTTGGGCACATCATCATGAGAATAAGAACAAAGATGATGTGATGGCCTCCTCTGAGAAGCAGGAGAGTTGATGTGAAGACTCTAGATGATCCTCCTGTCGGTAGCAGCGGGAAAGAAGATCTGTAGAGCAGACGTGACTATGGCTAAGCATAAGTGCACGTGTGAGGACCTAGCTCATTTGTGTAATGCAGTGACTCAAGTCTATGACATCCCTACGGATGTGGCCCCTAGTGGATGAGCACTAGAGGGTGTATCAGATCCTTTGCTATATATATTGTTCAAGAGTCAGACCTACCTATAACCCTAATCATTATGTAAAGGGTACAAGTTGGCCCTATATTAATATGATTAATATAAACAAGATAATTAATAATGAAAATATTAATTATAATAATAAAGATAATAATAATATGTGTTTGACTTAGAGAGGTCGGCCCTGTTGTGCCAATGAGACGTCCTTGCAGATTAATCAAATTCTAATATAAGTAGGAGATGATTCTCCATTGTAGAATCATATCCTTCACATATATGTTTTGGAAATTTCAGCAAGCACTTCTCTTTGGCAAAGGTGTGCACCTCTCTTGGGCGCTAGGGTTTCTAGAGATTAAGCACCCTCTTATGTGCTAATTCATTTTGTTGGTAAAAGGTCTTTCTCTTGAAAAATATAGCAAAGGATTTGGCTGGGTTTTTCTCCCTTGTTTGAGAAGTGTTTCCCATGATATATCTTGTGTTCTTGTGCATGGTGATTCTTCTTGTGATCTTGGTTGTTGTAGCATTTATGGTTATAGATATCTGATAAAATTGAAATGAACTTCATGCTTAACCTAAATGCCATGAAAAACTAACACTTGAATGCCTGAAGGGGATGTACTCCATGGAGGAGGACTCTGATAAATGATATGGACCATATATGGTGAGAGGGAAAGACTAAATATCATCCATTGATCGGTGCAAGATTCGATCAAAGGAGTGAAGTTTAGAAACTCTAACTGTCGATTAGTTTTAAACTTCGAGAAAATCTTGACCGTTGGATGACGAGATTAAGGATTGTCGGGTCCATTGTAGTGGTCACCATTGGAGTCTGATGGTCGGGGTGGTTCATGATACCAAAGTGAAGGAAATCCAATGGGGAGAAACTATGAGAAACCATATGGACCATAGATCAACGAATAGTCGAGAAGTAACCACAGTCGTCCATCAAAGGAGGACTTTCAAAGGTATGGAGCAAGGGCGAGTGACATCATGTTGACGAGAATGTTAGCATGGAAGCTAGCATGTATCGATGGGTGGCGTGCGTCGACAATTGATTGGATGACAAGACATGAGTGGGCCCAGTTGGGCATGAAGGCCATTGGATCATCACTTAAATCATAACCATTGATTTGTCTTAGCAAGTATATCTCATTCGTTCATCGGAGTAAGTTGATCAGAGTGAAGGAATCCATGTAGAATATGTACTCCAATGGAAGTAACTTCTAAGGCGAAGGAGTGTCATCAATCTATCAAGAAAAATTTGGCAAACGGTACCTATTGCATCTACGACGATCTGTTTCAGGGGAAAAAAGGTCGGTACCCTTATTTGTCATGTAGTTGTGACCTTCGAATGAGCCCAGACCATTGGTTGAAGTGATACAAGTATTGTTAGATTTGTTGGAAAGATCTTTGAAACAAGATGGTCGAAACAAATCTTTGAATTCGAAGTGGATACACTCTAGCGACGATGAAGACCTTGAGAAAGAACAAGGGATGTCGATCTGTCAGAGGTGATCTTAGTGGGATATGGACCGTTGATGTCGGTCACAACTTCGTCCCAGTGTAAATGGTTGATGATCCGAGTGATCGGTTCCAGAGAGGTTTCAACGACGAAAAGGTCCATGGACCGTTGAATTATCGGGAGATATCTCATGGAATCTTAGTTGAAAGGATAGTCGTAGATATATCGTGGGATCCACCTATTCACCCTACAAGAGGATAAAGGAGTGGGTGTTAATCATCGTGCAAGTTAGAGGCACCAAGGTGATCAAATTCGTTGAATGTCATGGTCCAAGAGCCGTCAAATCTAGGGGATGGACCCGTCAGAGTGTATGTCATCAGAGCATAACATTTGGGGTGGCTTATAACTCTGAGGGAGAATAATTATGACGATGATGAAGAAAGTCTCCAAGTGAATCCAAGTCATTTAATTTGGTGGGCTCGACAAGCCAAGGGTCGATGGGACAAGTGGCAGGTGCCACGTCAGTTCCACATTGGATGGCATGAGTGACAGGGAGCCACATGGATGTCACATGGCAATGAGGTGGTTTTGATAAATGAAGGTCCAAAAAATTTGGGACATTGTAACTTTTGTTCTATAGCTCGGTTTTGAGCATGGTTATAGTCATTGGAAATATCATGATGAGCATAATCCAACTACGAGATTTATTTAGAGAAAATAATCAATTGGAAAAAGAGGAATTTTTACACCCCACCAGCCTAAGTATGGGTTAGGGGTTAGGTGTGTTATACTTGAATGGAAAATATTTTATCCCATATTGTACCTTTGTTGGGAACTGCAAACAAAGAAGTGGTAATGGGAATATCTTGTAGAAGTATAGTAACATGAATTGTTATAAAATATATGTAACTACAAGAAAGAAGAACCAATCAATCCCATAAAAGGTTATAGATGAAGAAACCCCAACACAAAATTGATCACAAAGAAATAGCATTCAAGGCACATAAGAAAACTTCATACCAATGTCTCTATCAACAATGAATTATAAAGCCTCTAAAATCGATAGAACAATGTTTACAGACAATAGATAAGCTAAAGGAAACCTATATTATACTCATAAAAATTACACTACTCCAAACAAGAAAGAAATAATAGGCATGATAAGAAAATAAACATACATGCATAAAAAAAAATTGTTTGCAGATTGTATAATAAGATGGAAGTTGCAGTGATGATAATGACAATTGTAAATATCACACCGTAAAGTGGAACTAGCTTGTGTTTTGATAGTTATAGTATCATTCATGGACTTTAATAACTTCCAAAATCAAAGTGGAAGGGGAAATCCTTGTTGAATATGATCATGGACAAGATTCAAAGGAATGAAAGGAATAAATTCCCCACTATAGTGGCAGTCAGTCATATGTAACCAATCGCATGAAATTGATATAAATAGAGGAAACAAATTTTGCACTAGAATGGAAGCTAGTCATGAATTGATTGGCATTAAATTTAAATGAATAAATAAATAATTTGTATACCTCCCAACCTTTTAAGTTAGTTGCACGAGCCACATGCTCCAGTCCAAGTGAGAATGTCCCCATTCGTGGATCATTTTTTTTTGTCTTTTACGCGTATCATTGATATCCGTGAAAGCACGTATATGTTTGCAGTTTGTTGTTAACTTGAGGTTCATCCCACCAAAAACCTTGGATATTCTTCAAAAGAAGGTACATTTCTATAACACAACATCAATTCTGAAAAATGAAGGAATAAATTAAGAGAAAGTAAACATTCATAAAAATACTCAAACCAAACAATTCAAAGGAACTTACTAGATCTACGCTAAAATGAAACAATACATGGATGAGGGGGGCCTACCTCCTTAGATAAGGCACCAGATGGAAGTTACATTCAACTATTGAACTTAAATCTCATTGATGCAAAATAATCTTCACAGAAACATAACAACGATTTAATTAATGGGCAAATAGAGTTCAAATTTTACAACAATAATTCTCTCCTCCCCATCTCAAGTTGAGAGGGGTTTTATACATCTACATCGCCCTTTTCTTAACAAGAAGGGGTTGAGGACAACCATGAGGATCTGAGCTCTTCGGGATGTTCTCAATTTCATTTCAACCATCAAACTAAGATAGGTGAACCAGTGCAACTCGTGACTTGGCATCCTCATCAATTGATCTGCATGATGAAAGGAATCCATTGAAGCATTTTCCATTCACTTGTCCTGGTCCAACGGCTTACAACTACATATTTGTCTTTTTTGAAAACCATATGCTTCCATTTGTAATTGATTGGTCATTATTTTCCAAATTGGTGTGCCCGCCACCTGGCCAATTGAATATGTTAGGTGTAACATCCACACCCTCAGCGTTTTAATAGTTGGTGAAATTGAAACAAGGGTCAACGATGTGGCACCTTGTGGTGGCAATTTTCTAGCAGTGGCGATAGCAGGTGTTGCAGCAGTGGCACTAACAGGTGTTGCAGCATCGGTCGGGTGGTGTTGCAGCATCAGTCGGGTGGTGTTGCAGCAATGGATTGAGGGTGTTGCAGCAACGGCTTGAAGGTGTTGCAATAAAAATCTGAGGGTGTTGCAGTAACAACTTGATGGTGTTGCAACAACGTTGTTGCGACATCAATATGATAGGAGGTGCAGCAACTCATAATGGCAGTAAACTCATAAATTGACACTTTGATGTTATTGTTTCTTTCAAGATGTTCATTGAAAACAAGAAAACCTTAGATAACACCATGGCATACTTGCAAACTTTCTATGAAGCCTCTAGGTCAAAATTACAATTGGATAAAACTCGATGTTATTGATAGAGTGAACAAGTGTCAACTTCCTGTGAATTCCATTTAACTTATGAGACTCCCAAAGTAGTTATCCAACAACTTTTAATTACACTTCTTGAGTCAATATAGCATGTAAATTAAAAGATGTTTTTTATCATCATATAGTCAAGAGAAGGCTTTCAAAATTTATGAATCTTTCAAGAAATAACCATTCCTTTCTTGTATCCTCAATCAGTAGCCATGAAAATTATCTGACAGGATGCTTAAACACACACACTTTGTTATACCAAGAAAAATAAACAACTAGCCAATTAGTAGCCATGGAAATTATCTGATAGGATGCTTAAACACACACACTTTGTTATAACGAGAAAAATAAACAACTAGCCAATCAGTATCCATGGAAATTATCTGACAGGATGCTTAAGCACACACACTTTGTTATACCAAGAAAAATAAACAACTAGCCATTGCAGCTTTAAGTTTTTCTCCATATTTCATTGTAATCTAGATTACAATTGAGTTCAAGATGAAGATCAAGAAAGGGGAGAAGAATATATGGTATTTAATTCTTAAACTAAATTGAATAAAACCAAATCAAGTAATTGAGAAAAAGAAAATAAGCCTCTATTTTCCAAGATATCATTACCTTCAAATATTCAAACATGATAATGCATTATCTTCATCACCAATTCTAAGGCAAATCCAAGGCTGATGATGATGCACCCTTGCAAAATAATCTTTCTTCTTTGAAAAGGGAATAATAAATATAATCATGCAATATATTCAATCCTAAAAGTAAAAGTATAGAGATGGCACAGAGATGATTACATACCTTGATCAAATGACTAAAGTGTTGAGGCAACTCCTTTCTCTTCAATAATATGGTTCACTAAATCCTTTAGAAGGGGGATGGCTCCTCTATTGTGAAGTACAATATTAATTATGATGAAAAACAACCTAAATTGCAAGAAGAAACCATTATTTTCAAGGAGAATTGTGCAATTATAGACAACAGGAATAAAACATTATATAACTGAATAATAGTTAAACATGTATGAGGCTCTAGAAAGACTTAAGGAGAATACCCGAATGAGTTCCNCTCTTCAATAATATGGTTCACTAAATCCTTTAGAAGGGGGATGGCTCCTCTATTGTGAAGTACAATATTAATTATGATGAAAAACAACCTAAATTGCAAGAAGAAACCATTATTTTCAAGGAGAATTGTGCAATTATAGACAAGAGGATAAAACATTATATAACTGAATAATAGTTAAACATGTATGAGGCTCAAGAAAG
>SNQJ01S0131151.1:11934-33889 GCA_010110895.2 Picea sitchensis | reverse complement strand
ATTGTGCATGGTGTATTGTGGTGTATTGGTGTAACTATTATACTATTGTTCATTGCTCATTGGATATAGTTGAATGGTTTAAGTATAAGTTGAAAAAGGTTTTGAATTGTACTTGATACTAATTCACCCCCCTCTTAGTATCAACATCTTGCAAGTCAGAGGAACCAAGCCCCCTATCCCATTTCCACCTTTTTCAGTTTTCTCGTCTCCCGAAGAAGCTAAAGATTTGCTATACATATTCCAAAATCCTCTATACAATGTACCGTTTTCCTCTCCTAGAGTATCTATGGCCGTGTCAGGAGGAGGAGTGGGAGGCCAAGAACCGCCCCCACCACCCAGGAGTTTATCTAAAGTAGCTTCCAGATATGCCCCTCTGGTCCTCCGAGTACCCCTGCATGACCTGCCTGAAAACTACATGAAAAACCTACCTAAGTTTACAGGGGAAGGAGACCTAACTGCGACTGAACATATAAATTTATTTGACCAATTCCTGGACATCTTAGGTCTCGAACATGAAGATGTGTGTTCACGGTTGTTTGTCCAAACTTTCAAAGGACATGTAAGAACCTGGTTCTGAAGTCTACCTGCAGGTTCGATATTATCCTATGATGCTCTAGAAGATG
This sequence comes from Picea sitchensis, assembly GCA_010110895.2. NCBI lineage: Eukaryota > Viridiplantae > Streptophyta > Pinopsida > Pinales > Pinaceae > Picea > Picea sitchensis. Next base: position 33,266 of record SNQJ01S0131151.1, on the reverse strand, counting down.
CTTTTCTTAGGCAATGGGGCGAAAGGAAGGACCATTTATACTATCTGACCGAGTTTGGATATTTGAAGAAACAAAGTTCAAAAACCATTATGGAATTCATTCAAAGACTTAACAAATTATATAATAAGATCCCAACTGAGGTTAAACTGTCCCAACCTGCAGCCAAGGTAACCTTTGCGGGAGCCTTCGAACCCGATTTCACACTTTTATTAAGAGAAAGGAGAGGGGTAGCCCTAACCCGAATGAAAGATGAGGCCATGGAGATTGAGTCAAACATGATGGATTCTGGTAATCTAAAAACAAAAATAGAAACGAGAAACAAAGAAACTAAACATTTTAAAGAACAAGCGGGACCTTCAGGATCAGGGAGGTCCTCAGATGATAAAATAGATGATATGGCTAGGATAATAAAAGAGTTATCAAATAAAATTTCAAGGATGGAGCTAGATCAATCCAAAGCAGATCAATTTGTTAAGAGATATTTCAGAAGAAACCCCAATCCTCAAATTCAACAAAGACAGATTAAAAACGAAGACCAAAAAATTCAAACTCCTTTAAAAAACAAAAATTTTATAGGAGGAAATGACTTGCAAGATTTTGAGGATCTAGGAGAAGACGTTAACAATTTGGGTGATGATTGTGTACAACCTCATCTAACCAAGGAATATTATGAGAGGTCTCTGAACACTGAACAACCGTCAAATAAACATAACAACATAGATAATGCAGGTGATTCTGCCTATCAAGGGATAGCTGATACTATAATGGCCGAGCTCCAACACAAGTACAATATGAGGCCTAAAAATAAATTTGTGTCGACTACTCAACCAAAGAAAATCCTGCCAAGAGGTGAAACATATGATTTCATTCCTAAAGACACCGAGATACATAATACCAAAATAAAGGAGGCTGAGGTCCAAACTGGGAAAATTAAGGTAGCCAGAACGCAGACATTGGAAACAAAACTAACTGAAAATAAAGCGATACAAACAAGTAAGTTAGAAAGGAAGGAAACAAAATCTTCAACTAAAGAAATAGATAGAATCATGGGGGGTTTCAGCCTGGAAAATGAGATAAACAAGATAAATATACCAATACCCCTAGTCGAATTGGCAAAGAATCCCGTGTACAGAAAGAAAATAACCAAAATGATAAATTTTTCAGATTTAGAAAGTTAGTCTGACGTGATAAATTTGGAAGATGATAAGCCTAATATAACTTTCGGCCCGCATTTCGAAGGTGCCAGGGATACTATCGCCCCTTTCTATATGACACTAAACGTGCAAGATCTTCTGCTGCATAATTGCATGCTAGACTCTGGAGCCTCACATAACATGATGCCCAAGTCTATTATGGACATACTAGGCCTCGAGATCACCAGGCCTTACAAAGACCTGTAATCTTTCAATTCAAGGAGAGTTAAGCGTATGGGAATGATGAAGGATCTAGTGGTAACTCTTGCACAGGTTCCGGTAAAAAGTGTTCTAATGGATGTAGTTATCGCCGATATACCCCCTAAGTATGGTTTTCTCTTATCTAGGTCTTGGGAAGCCAAGCTTGGGGGATCCCTTCAATTAGACATAACCTACGCCATGATTCCTATTTTTGGCGGACAATTCACTTAGTTATACATAGAGACACAGTTAGCATATACAGTAAGTGATCTGCAGAATCCTAATAATTATCCTGTTTATGTCGTCGATCAAGACCTGGGAAATTTCATTTTATCATTTGACGATGGTGCAAATAGTTGTATAGAAGAAAATTTTATAGAGGAAAATAAATAAAAAAAGGTAGATGAAAGTGTGTAAAACACTGGGATTTGGAAAATATTTTTTGCTGGCGCTTCGTCATGTGAAGGAGCAGGTGCAGGAGTAATTTTTGTAGCACCTAAAAATGAATTTGTTATCCCCTTTTCTTACAGACTAGAGTAGGACATAGACTACACAAATAATGTATGCGAGTATGAAGCCCTAGTTTCGGGACTAGAAGTTGCCAGGAAGATGAACATAAAGAAATTGGAAGCCTATGGATATGCAGAGTTGATTGTGAATCAGATAAATCGTCAATACCAGGCCAAACACCCGATATTAAGATCTTACAAAAATTGCGCCTGGGCTCTAATACACCTTTTTTTCTCATCGGTAAATGTTCATTACATTCCACGTGCAGAAAACCTAAAATCCAATTCATTAGCCAAGGAAACCTCAACTTTCACACCTCCTACAACTTTAAAACTAAAGTATCATATAGAGGTGAGGCACAGACCCTCCATAACAAATAATATACAACACTGGTAGGTCTTCAAAGATGACAAATAGATCAGAAAATTCCTTGAAATGGTGGAGGGTTTCGCTGAAATTCACATTGACCAAGAAAACCAAAACGAACATACTTGGATTATGCAAGAAGGGGAGGATTATCAAGAGTTCCAAGAAAATATTGCAAATCATCGCATGTTAGTATTAAAAAAAAATCAGATTCCAAAAGGACTTATCCTTCTAGAAATATTGTTTGACCAAAATGATATGCCCCTAAAATCTACTTTACAACCTCAACCTGAAGAAGTTGAAGATTGCGACATAGGGACCACAGAGGATCCTAGAATAGTAAAGATATCAAAATATCTTCCCCATGAGATGAAAGGGAAGTATGCAGATTTACTCCAGTAGTATAAAGACATGTTCGCTTGGTCTTACGATGAGCTTAAAACTTATGACACCACGGTGATTGAACACAAAATACCCTTGAAGCCCGGTGTTAAACATTTCAGATAGAAACTCAGGCAAATCAATCCCATTCTATTGCCCATGGTCGAAAAGGAAGTTAAAAATATTTTGGACGCAAAAATAATTGTGCCACTGAGATACTCTGACTGGCTGGCTAACCTGGTCCCGGTTAGGAAAAATAGTGGAGAGATCAGACTGTGTGTGGATTTTAGAAATCTAAATAAACCCTCCCTCAAAGACAATTATCTGCTTCCCAAAATGGATCATGTTTTGGAGAAGGTGGTTGGGGAAAATAAAATGTCAATGCTCGATGAGTTTTCGGGTTATAATCAGATCATTGTTAGTGAGCACGATAAAGAGAAAACAACCTTCACCACACCTTGGGGCACATTTATGTATGAAAAAATGCCTTTCGGTTTAATGAATGCAGGTGCTACCTTCCAACGTGCTATGGATATCACTTTCGTCGACAAGAGAGATAAATTTGTGGTCATTTACCTTGATGATCTAACTATTTTTTCCAAATATGATGAAGATCATCTGATACACCTCAAGTAAACGTTCGAGAAGTGCCAAAAATTTGGTTTGTCTTTAAACCCTGAGAAGTCTCACTTTGTGATGCAAGAAGGTATACTCCTGGGCCATATTGTGTCTCAAGACGGAATTAAAATCGATCCTAAAAGGGTCGAAGCTATAGACACTATAAATATCCTTAGAAATGTAAAAAACATTCAATGATTTTTAGGGAAAATATTTTTTTTGAGGAGATTTATCCCGAATTTTTCTGAAATGGTAAAATTGATCACAAATATGCTAAAGAAAAACAACGAATTCAAATGGATGGAATAAGCCAAAGCGTCATTTGTGTGTATCAAGAAAGTTATAAGTGAAACACCCGTGCTGGCCAGCCCTGATTATCTCAAAGAGTTTCTGATTTTCTCATTCGCCTCCTGTTGGATCATGTTGTCATTGATGCCAACGGTTTGATTGATTGATGTCAAGTGATTGATTGATTTCAAAGGATTGATTCATTGATGATTCATGTAATATAATATGTATTGTCCTTGATGAGAATGCATAGATGAAGATGGATCAATGAGTTGTCATTGATACATGATGAAGATGGATCAATGAGTTGTCATTGATACATGATGAAGATGGATCGATGTGGTTTCATTGGTATATGATGCATTGTTGGAAAAATGTATAGATGACTCATTATTGTCTTAATGAAGTGATGGATCAATGAGTTGTCATTGATACATGATGAAGATGGATCATGTGGTTTCATTGGTATAGCGATGCATTGTTGGAAAAATGTATAGATGACTCCATTTTTGTCTCTATCATGATTGATATGCAATAAAATGGATGAACTCCAAAGTGGTCCCCTAAGGGTGAAAGCCCTCATAGGAAGACGCTTTTGTGGATTGATTTATCCTAGAAGAATGGTTAGGACCCATGCTCCTTACTATTGTCTTATCAAGGATTAATAAGGTGCACAAACCTGATGAACTCCAAAGTGGTCCCCTATGGGTGAAATTCTCACTTGAAGATGTTTCTATGGATTGATATCCTAGAAGAATGGTTGGAGGACCCATGCTTCAGTGTGGATTTCAACAAGATGAAGATCAAGGAAATTGTTGGTGAAACGTCCTAGATGGATAGTATTTGTCATGCCATTTCCTGGTATGTGGAATGTCACATAACTCCCTCATGGTTTGAGAGTTATGGCCTTACTTAAGATGAAGGACCCCCACATGAAGGTTTCAAGAAGCTCCCAAGGTCAAAGCAGTCAAAGTGACCTAAGAAGAAACTACTATTTAAATGATAAAGTAAAGTGACAAAGTCAAGGTGGATTATTTAAATAATAAAGAGAAGTGAGAAAAATCAAGAAATGATAAAGTAAGGTGACAAACTAAGAAGGAATATTTATGGAAGTGGTTAACCCTAAAATAAGGAAAATAGGTTAAGTGGGGACCTGTCAAGCACATATTTAAATGATAAATTAAGGTGGATTATTTAAATAATCAAGAGAAGGGACAAAATCAAGAAAATGATAAAGGCAGACAAAATCAAGAAGGAATATTTAAATGATAAAGGCATTGAAGAACTTTCATTTTATGGAAAGTGGTTAACCTTAAAATAAAGAAAATAGGTTATGGACCTAGAAATGGGTTAAGGACCTAAAATGGTTAAGGGATGTAGAGGATGAAAGTATAAATAAGATAGCAATGGTCTCTTGTAGGATCTTCATCCTTTTGTGGACTAAATGAGCTTCAGTGGAGGAATATCTTTTGGATTATTGATTGAGAGCTTCTTGTGAGCTCTTTAGAATTTTTTGGTGTGGAACACTGAGCATATTGAATATATATAGTGGTCTGAGGTGGGTCCAAGGATATCTTAGCCGAAATTTGAGGAAAGTGAAGAAAAGAAGGCCGAAATGCAAGGAAGGATAAATCTCGAAAGCTTGTATGTTATTACGTGTCATCTCACCCATTTTACATAACATTTTATATAATTATTCAGATCCTAAAATTTCTATGCAAGGGAAACATATCTAAGTATATTTGGTTAAAAATTAAGCTTGTGGGTCGTTGTATTTTTGGATTTGTTATGAATAAGTAATGACATTTTTACCCAAAACACCTGAAACTAGTCAAAATAAGGTGTTTCCGATAAAAACGTCATAACTCTCTTCATACTGCATCCAAATTCAATGGACCCAAATGTGTTGGTTAGGGTACACCTTTAGTACCTCTATATTAGTTCAAATCATTTCATCAAATATTCTAGGTAAGTATGCCTCTACAAGGTCGCTCTCTAGAATAAGTCAATTCAGTAAGGTATGCCATTTTGCTATAACTCCTTTTTGAGAGGTTCCAAGTAGTTACACTTGGAGGAATTGCTTAAAACAAACTGAAGAAAATTTTGTATCAGGGTTTCAGATATTTATTCAAGACAGGTACAAAGTTAAGGATTATTTCCAAGTTAGGGTTGTTGACTAATCCAAAAAACTAGTCATGGTTGAGACAAGCAAATGATGTTACACACATGAGGTGTATAGTTGATGACGCTATACATATTGATGATTCATTGTTGATGAGTAGTTTACACATGATTGGTATATAATTTGTACATGGTTGACGTAACTTGTTTATGATACAGGTTGATTACAAAAGTTGTTTGGCATGTGCTGGTGCATGGTTGATGCCTTACTTCATGGTAAATGCATTGATATCCTGAAGATTGTTGCCTAATCTCAGTTGGTACTCCGAATGTAAGATGAGTCTTGCTATAGAGCTGGTGCCTCATCTAGAGTTACACAATACACATTACACACTCCCCATTTAGTTGTTGCTGAAAACCCCGGATTGGAAGTCCATAATAAAAGAAAATTGTACATACATCTTGTGTTCCTTGTGGAGATGATTTGTTGATGATATAATAGTTTATATATAAGTTGGTCATATGTATTCACATCTAACCTGCTATTAATGACAGCAATGAGAAATGAGTAAATTTTGAATGCTAACTAATGAGTTTTGTGTAAGAGGGAAGTTATGGGAAAAGATCCCTTACACTCATTCAACCCCTCCCTCTAAGTGTGGTAGGTGTGTCCAACAATTGGTAATGAAAGTGGGTCTTCACCACAGTTTCCTAATAAGCTTGAAGGAGATCCATAGACACACACATGGGTGATGTGAAGTTCCAACCTGATGAGGAAAAATATTCCTAATTTGGAGAATAGAGATGAGAGTGTATTTGAAGAAAATGGGAGTAGCTATTTGGAAGGCAACCATCGGTGGATATGTTCCATTGAAGAACAAAGTTTGCAGCTCAAAGGAAGGGAAAAAGAATGATGCATTGGCTCAAGACAATTCTTAGTGGACTCTCAAGCCCCATCAAAGAGATCACCGGGATGCACTTCCGCCAAGGATCTATGCATAAAGCTAGAGGGAGGTTATCAAAGCAAGGAAGAGAAAGAAGAAATTAAGACCACTCCATCAATATCACTGCTGTAAAGAATCATCAAAATCTTGAATGCATTATTTCTAAATGTGGATTTTGAAAACATTTCAAGGGAAGATAAAGAATCAAGTGATAATAGCACAAAGGAAGATCTCTTGGAATACATTTCAAACGAAATCAAAGAAGTAAGGTGTGTTGATATTGGCAAAAAGGGAAGATCATGAGGATATTTCAAAATGAAGGTAAAGAACACTCTAAAGCCCTTGAAATGCAAATGATGATGATGATGATTTTTCTACAAGTGAAGAAGAAGATGTAGATATAGTTTGTGTAAAGTTTAATGGTATTTATCCCATGAAAAGAATAGAAGGAAATCTATTAAAACTTCAAAAAGGAAATTGAAGAGGGTTTATACATGTATATAGAGTGACTTCATTTTATACACACTATAACTATCTTTCTGAGTACCACCAGAAGTTTCTTAGGAGGAGCCAAAGGTACATATTGAAGCAAGGAATGCTCAAAGAACAAGAAGAGAGTTCTAAATTAGAAGAAAAAAGAATAAGAGATCACAAGACTAAAGTGAATGGAAAAGAAGACATGAAATATAGATTATGAGATTAGTAAAAGTTTTGAAACCATTGGTCCATCCAAGACCCAAATTGAAGAATCCAAAAGAATAGAGGGACTATTGAAGATTAAAATAAATGAAAAGGGAGATTCATGTTGCAAGTTAGAGTTGAAATTGTTGGACCTTAGAAAGAAGGTGAAAAGTCAAACAAATTCTTGAATAGCTCACTCTAACTTTGATGAGATCTTGAAGTCAAAGACCATCATGTGATAAATCAGTCTTGGATACAAAGGAGAAGATACACATGTTGAAGAAAGTACCCCAAGAAGATCATGAGGTAAGTCCATCAAACAGAAGATAATGTTGCAAAACCACCATCCACACAAGGTAAAAGAAAATCTAAAAAGAACAAAAGCAAGGGAAGAAATCAAGAAGACATTTTGGGACACCAAAGCAAAGGTATGAAAGTATTTTCATGTGGGTAATTGTTATTCATGTAATGGATATGGTCACAAAGTTTTTGAATGCAGATCTCAAGGAAATAAGATATAATGGAAGAGTCTATAACACCACAAGGTGTTGGAGATGGATCAACAGGGACATATTTATGTTCATTGTAATCCCCATGATGCTACAAACAGAAGTGGATTTTGGCCACAAATCCCATGAGTGCCGGAACACAAGAAGAAATTCCACGATGAGGAATCCCCTACACAACATGGCTAGAAGAAGGAATGGAGTAAAAGGGGAGACATATTTGAAAATATGGATACTCAGAGCTCAAGTTCAAAGAAGGGTCATCCAATGGCGGGTGAAGAAATACGAAACCAGACTGCAATGAAATATTAAAGGGAAGTTAAAATGTGTCACTTACTAAGGCACACGTAGGTAACAGTGGTGAAATTCGTGTGTCCATGCGTTCTGACTTTGAATAGGTCATGTACACACATGCTTAGTTGTGCAGTAGGTTGCGTGTTTGTTGTAAAGCCTTGGGGAAAGGCAATGCACATGGTTTGGATTTTGATGTGATGGTATAATCCCCCTGCATCACAGAACCGACATTGTTTATTGCAGGCTCATTAATCGCTTGTAGGTTTTCATGGTTCCAAGTTAGATCATGCAAGGTTATGATATAAAAATAAATCCTTTGGGTGCATGGCACTAACCCATGAGTATGGTTTGATGATGATCTATTGGAGCACATATGCATTGGTACTTTTTTAAAGTTTCATTGATATATCTTAAGATGTAATATTGGAAGCATACCTGCATTGTTGGATATCATGGTGCATGCATTTTCTTCATGTGGATGGGCTACACATTGAGACACATGTAGGATTGATAGTCATGTTGTACATCATCGGGGAATCTTAACTTATCGATGTATTTATTGATATACTGTTTGGTGCAAGTAATGATGTATGATGGTACACCCATGGATGGTATTTGTTTAGTATATTGATAGATGCACACATTGTTTCCAGTATGTCGGTAGATTCACATGTTGATACATTATAGATGCACATGTTAAAGCATGGTGGATACATTTCATGGATGATATCTTTGGGAACATTGTTGATGTACATGGGTACAGTATGGTGGGTACATTTTAAGGGCTACGATGTACTTGTGATATATTGTTCATGATTCTATTTCATTGATGACATATTTTTGTTTCAAGGATGCTGGTATGGCACAAGTTTGATGCATGAACATGTCCAAGGATCACATGTTGGTAGCATATTGTTCATCTCTTGCGTAGAAGATAGGGGATACATACCTTTAGGGGAGCCATTCTTCTTCCTAATGATTCTAGGAGGGGAGCTTATCAAATACATACCTAGAAAAGAGACCTATATTTGAAGAAAGAGGACAGAGGCATTGTTCCAGAGGGAGCATGAGTGAGGAAGAACCATAAGAGGACATTTCATTCAGGGTGAGCAGCCCCAAGGATAGTTCAAGTAAGGGGAGCAGCCCCATTAAGGAGAATGGCCCTTGCCATTGATGTCAAAATGGAGAGTTAATCACATTGATGGATTGATGTTTATTGATGGGAAAAGATAGTCAAGATTGACTATTGACGTAGAGCATGCCATATCTACACGTTGACACTGGCTAATTGAGATTGGTGTTGACATCAATGTTGGTGCATTGCCATCAATGCCAGTGGGAGATTGTTGGATCATGTTGTCATTGATGCCAATGTTTGATTGATTGACGTCATTTATTGATGTCAAGTGGGATTGATTGATGTTAAAGGATTGATTAATTGATGATTGGATGTAATATACATGTATTTTCCTTGATGATACTTCTATAGATGAAGATGGACTTCATCGAGTTGTCATTGATAATGATGGTGATGGATCGATGTGGTTTCATTGGTATAATGATGCATTGTTGGAAAAAATGTATAGGATGTGACTCCATTATTGTCTTATCATGATTGATAAGGTGCAATAATGGGATGGTCCCAAAGTGGTCCCTTTATGGGTGAAATCCCCAATGCAAAGATCTCAGGATTGGAGTTATCCTAGAAGAATGGTTGGAGGACCCATGCTCCTGCGCCATTGTCTCATCGCGATTACTAAGGCACAAACAAAATGAACTCCAAAGTGGTCCCAAGATGGTGAAATCCCTCACTCTGAAGTATGTTTATGGTATTGGGTTATCCTAGAAGAAATGGTTGGAGGACCCATACCAGGCTGTGGAATAACGATGAAGATCAAGGAAATCTTGTTGGTGAAATTATCCTAGATGGATAGTGCTTCTGTCATGCCATTTCAAGTGGTATGTGGAATGTCACAACTCCTCATGGTTTGAGAGTTATGGTCTTACCTAAGATGAAGGACCCCATATGAAGGTTTGAAGCTCCCAAGGTCAAAGAAGTCAAAGTGACCTAAAAAGAAGAAATCATTATTTAAAATGATAAAGTAAAGTGGACAAAGTCAAGGTGGATATTTTAAATAACAAAGAGAAGTGAGAAAATCAAGAAATGATAAAGTAAGGTGACAAAATCAAGAAGGAATATTTATGGAAAAGTGGTTAACCCTAAAATAAGGAAAATAGGTTAAGTGACCTAGAAATGGCTAATATTATTTAAATGATAAATTAAGGTGGACGATTTAAATAATCAAGAGAAGTGACAAAATCAAGAAATGATAAAGTAAGGTGACAAAAAATCAAGAAGGAATATTTAAATGATAGCATTGAAGAACTTTCTATTTATGGAAAGTATAACCTTTAAATAAGGAAAATAGGTTAAGTGGACCTAGAAATGGGTTATTAAGTGACCTAAAAATGGTTTAAGTGATGTAGAGGATGAAAGCATAAATAAGATAGCAATGGTCTCTTTGTAGATCATCCCTTTGTGGATCAATGGAGAGCTCTCGTGGAGAATATCTTTTGGAGTTTTGATGGAGAGATTCTTGTGGGAGCTTCTTGAGCATTTTGGTGTGGGAACAATTTGAGCATATTGAATATCTATAGGTGGACTAAGGTAAACAACAAGGATACCTAAGCTTGTACCATGAGGGAAGTGGAAGAAAATAAGGCTGAAATGCAAGGAAGGATAAATTTTCGATGGTGCTTCTAAGGTGTGTGTTATTTACAGGTCATCCCATCATTTTCTCTATAACTTTTTCTATAATGATTCAGATCCTGAAATTTCTATGAAAGTGAGAAAACATATCCAAGTATCTGTGGTTAAAATTCATCTTGTGAGTCGTTGTATTTTATTTCATTAAACTCCGTGGAAAAATAGGGTTTGTGACCAAACCTGAAACTAGTCAACAAGTGTTCTGTGTAAAAACATCATAACTTCTTCATAATAGATCCAAATTCAGTGAGACCAATTGTGTTGGTTATATTAAAGTATTTAGTATGCTCTGTAATAAATGGCTATCAATTCAACAAATATCCCATGTGGCACACCTCTACAAGGTCAGCCTCTAGAATAATCCGTAATTCTAGCAAGGTATGCCATTTTGCTATAAATCATTTTATGAGAGGTTAAGGCAGTGCCACTTTGAGGAATTGCATAAAAAATAATTGAATAAAATTGTATATCAGCCATATCTTTATTCATTACAGTACAAAGTTAAGGATTTTTCAAGTTAGGGTTGTTGGACTAATCCAAAACTAATGGTTGACAGACAAGTAGTTGATTGATTGGCACATACATAAGGTGTATAGTTGATGATGTTGGTACATATTGATGAGTCATTGTTGATGAATAGTTGACACATGATTGGTATATACTTGGTACATGGTTGGATAAAAAAATTTATGGTACAGGTTGATTAAAAATTATTTGATAGAGGTTGGTGCATGGTTGATGCTCTGTTTATGGTACTGTGACGATCTCCGTTGAGGATTATTGCCCCATCCTTGGTGCCAGAAATGTAAGATGAGTCTCTGTATATAGATCCTGTGTCTTTGTAGATTGTACCTCTATCTGGCTTGTTGGCCTAAAACCCTCTGATTTTTGTCCATAATAAAAGAAAAAATTGTACATACATCTTGTGTTCCTTGTGGAGATGATTTGTTGATGATATATTGTTGATATATGTTGTTGATATGTATTCACATCTAATTGATTATTAATGACAAATAAATGAGTAATGAGTAAATGTTGGAATGCTAACTAATGAGTTTTGTGTAAGAGGGAAGCTTTGGGAAAAATATCCCCACACCTATTCACCCCCACTCTAAGTGTGGTAGGTGTCCAACACCTCCAAACACACAATCATGATAGTACTCCTCCAGAAGAACGAATAGGGTTTTGAGAAACCGATGGAATTCTTTAGTAAGAGCCTTAGAGATGCATAATTGAGATATGATATAGTGTAAAAGAAAGCATACGCTATGGTAAAGGAACTGAAGTCTTTCATAACCCACGTGTTACACCCACCTGCAATGGTATATGTGCCCACCCGGGTCAGAAGGATATATTGGTGCAACCCGACAATGACGGGAAGAGGGGTCGGTGGCTCGCTAAAATTCAAGAATTTGATATAGAGGTCAACCTATGAAGCTCTTAAAAGGCTGTGGCTTGGCTAAGCTCTAGTCAATCGAATTTTAGAGCACTCGGGATAAATAACCTGGAAGAATATGAAGGATGTGTGGACATAGATGAATTTGATGACCAAATAGATCCAAACTGTGAATTGAAGAGAAATTCACCTCATCAAGTTGGTATAAATACATAGTATCGTACCTTCTGTCTCTGAACTACTCGAGTGATTGATCTCCATCTAAAGCCAAGACATTGAAATTGCATGCAGTAAAGTACTGTATATATGAAAGACAATTGTTTTGGAAAGACCCTCTAGGTTTCCTAATACTTTTGCAGAATTAGAAATGTAGCATTACAAATGAATTTCTGAAGGAGTATGCTGAGGACATCATGTGGAGGAGAAACAACTTATAAAAAACTCGGTATGTGATACATCGCCTAAACCATTTTCGCTGCATACACCTAAAAGTCGAGCCCTAGAATCTCTTGTCAATTGTCTGTGGGCAAGCAGTAATCTCCCATCATTACCTCTTTTGGTTCCTAAGTAAAAAGCCCCGCTTCAACAATGGGGTTGGATTTTATAGGTGAAATTAACCCACACTCTAGCTCTCAACATAGATGGATCCCGACCACTACCATTATTTCTAATTAAAATGGGTGGAAGCTATTCCTAATTTCTAAAAGTGACAGATTCGTGGTGATAGATTTTCCGAAGAAAAACATATTCATCCTCGACCTGACCGGGTCCCATAAAGATAGTTACAAACAATGCCCAGGTTTTCAAATCCATATGATGGTTATCTCTTTTTCCAAAAATACAATATTATAATGGGCCATTCCACAACGTACCATCCTCAAGGAAATGGGCTCGTCAATCATCAAGTAAAATCTTAATTACCATAATTAAGAAAGTGTTGAATGAAAAATAAATCTTGGTATGCATCTGAAGCACTTCTTTGGGAGAATCGAATAGCACCAAGAAATCTGGATTGGCATCTTTTCAAATGGTATACATGACCGACGTAGTGCTACCCATAAATCTAGCCCTACTCCGTGATGAAACTTCTAAGGATGAAAGAAGAATCAAATCAATAACTATAGTTGATAAATCACTTGATCAAAGTTCAATAGAAATGTAATGGAGGTAGACGAAAGGATTCAGAGGTATCAAGAAAATATGAAAGCACTGTTCAATCATAAGGCTAAAGATAGGGAATCCTCCCCGGCAATTTAGTTTCTTGAAATGGATGCTAGAAGGGAAGACTCAACAAAACATGGAGAACTTGACCATATCTGGTATGGTCCATTCAAAGTCACAACTTCTAAAGGGAAGAACTCATTTCTGTTAGAAAAATTTGGACGATAAAACCCTTAACACCCCCATCAATGGGTGTTATCTTAAGAACTATATGCAATAAATAATTTCCAAATTTCCAATGTATATACCAGTTTTTGTTTTATGTTTTATAGTCGCTCATCAAGTTTTATTTTCTTTTTCATTGCAAATAAAACAAGTTAGTGATACAAAATCTTCAACACATTGAATTCCATAAATATTAAAACCCTGATGCTGCTCTTTGTGTTGCTTTCTTACAGGATTCCAGTTTACAACCCAAACATCATAAAGAGGAGAATGAACGATCATGTATTGGGAAACCGATTCGCTTGAAACAGGTGATAAAAGACAATTTACTAAGATGAGAACGAAATGGTAAGGCAAAGGAAACAATTTCCTAACTATTTAGATTGCAAATGAAGGTCACCTAAGTGCAATAACGAGCTCACGAGTATGAAATTTTTCACTTGATGGAGTATCAAAAGAGTAATTTTTACTATGGATTCTAAAAAGTTCCCTTGGATAAAATAAAAATTATCAAAATAAAACAGAAGAAGTGAGGCGTCCTAAATAAGAAAAAGGTTCCAGGAGTCAGGATTGCGTTATAACACCTGTGCTTACGAAATCTGAAACCTTCTTTTCCGCTCTATCGTGAACCTTTGATTCTTTCCCGTTGAATCCATATATCTTCCCGTGTGTCTCACAGAAGGAAAAGAGGTTTAATTTTATCTCTGAAAGCCGAAAACATTTTTTCCGAATGCCAACAAAAAGGGTGTTTAGTTCTTGCAAACCCTCATATCTCACTGAACTTAGATATGCTCAGGCTAATCCTAACTCCCTTGGTTTTTATAACAAGTCTTGACGATTAGTCTTGCTCAAAAGAAGGCCCCTGGAAATAAACTTCCCCCTAAAGATTTCCTGCCAACTAAGATGTTTAGAAGGTCCAAGGAAAAATGATCCAGACTGATCAAAGTGAGTTAACAGACCTCATCTGCAAAATTATACACAGATATTACCCCTGTTATACTTTCTACTAATTGATTGCTCCCACTTCATGGCAAAGGAAAATATAAGACATATGGTGAAAGGAAATTCAATTTTTTTTTATTTTGATTGCCCCCATCTAGTACGAAAAGAGATGATGAAAGGAAATTCATAAAATGATTGCCCTCATCTCAACATTTAAATTCAAATTTATAGCATGAAGTGGTGAAAATAAATTCAATAAAGGGAATCATACAACTTCACCGGGGTACTAAACAGGCTCGCTGGAAGTGAAGCAATGTCTAAAATATCTGTAAGGCTGTTACACATGAATTGTACTACGCTCTGGTAATTAGTTTTCTTTGAAAACCTTATCTACATCCCAGGTGTGTGTAGGACTCCTTGTTTAAAAACATTGAATTTACTTCACCTTGATGCAAGCAAAATCAACAGAACCTGTTCAAATTTCCAAGGTCATTTGGATCATCTTGAGCAGACCCGGTTTCAGTTTTAGGGAAGAGGAAATATTCAAATGGACCAACCTTGAGATAAGAAAGTGATTAAGTTTAGAAATATTTCAGAGGTAAGAGTGAAACCCCCATTTCGAGCGAGTTTCGCAGAAGCCAGCTAATGACTCCATTTACCCAATAAAGGCACTTGGTCTACTGTTCTTCTCGTCCCGCAAGGAGACAAGATCCCTAGTTGGAGCCTATGTTGGAACACTTGTGTTTTTCCAAATAATATGGTCATCAAAGTTCCGAACTTCCTTTTTCTAAGCATTGAGATGATACACCTAAGCCTAAAAATTTGGATTTTGTGATTCTGTATATACCATGGTCATACATATCTGAACCCTCGATATCCCGACACGCGAAGTGGCGAAGTTGGCTTAAGTTTAATCACAGATTTTAAACCTTTAAACATGGATTATCACCTTTTCTACATCGTGCTCTCACATTTTGGGATTCACACCTCGAATGCCCTTCGAGTGTCCGACGCGCAAAGTTGCGAGTTTAGTTTAAGTTAAAACTAGTTAATAGCAAGAATAATGACTTTTAAGCCATATTTAATCTTCGTCGCAATTTCGCGACTTGGCGGTCGTTACCCCATAAACAACACTTTTGTAGCTACGATCCCCGAAGTCGCTATTCTTCGTTAATTAATCGTGGTTAATTAAAATCTTAAATACAAATCACAGTTAATCAACCAAATCGCTATATCATGAATTCGGGGTTCGCAGATTCAACGACTAGGAGTAAAATCATCCGATACTGCAAACTCCGAAAAAAGGATTAAGGACTAAACACACTGAACAAAGGGTTGAACTGAATTAATTAACACCTTAAATTACCTTCAACCCGTACGACCTACAGATTGAGTTTTAAACATTGCTGCGATCCTCCCGAATCACGATTTATCAAACATTTATGGCATTTATTAAGAAATTTAGTGAGGTGACTGATAGTAAGATCCCGTTTTATTTCTAAATATTTCTATTAAATGATTTAAATGTTCTGACAACAAGGACTCACATAGAATTAAGTGCTCAAAGAGAAAATGTTTCAGTCATTATCTTAGATTTCTTTCTAATTTGCGCAAAGCCAAGTTCACCAAGATAACCTCTGTCTGTGTTTCGATTTTTTCTGACAGGGGATCTAATTGCAAGGTTCTATATCATGGCTCCGTGAAAAGCGTCCAAGGAAGCTGCAGAGAGTCCAGTTCAAGGTTCAAATATTATTTCTGATACCTCACCTAGAAGTATCAATACTGACAAAACATGGACGCATGTCTCTGACATTCTGCAATCCGAGCTGATAAATTGTCCAGATGATTCCAGTGATAACGAGAAAGACGACTTGTCTACCAAATACAAAATCGTCGCTCAGTCGGAGATGCACAAGATAGTAGCAAGGCCAAGACTTTTTCCCTATTATGATATGATCAGATGGGCGCTGGACCATGTAGAAATCCCGACTAGGACAATTTTCAACGAGCAGAAGGTGGCAATTGGGACATTCAGACTAGAGCATTTACATGAAATGTATAAATTGTCTCCCACACCAAACCTTACTCACAATGTCAGATTCTTGGAGATTTTCAAAAAGAAGGAATGCGAGCAGTTTGGGAAAAACTTATCCGATCTGATCAAAGAGTGGGTTTCGCACCCCGCAAAATTTAGAGCCGATACTAATGGAATTTATTCAATCTCATCATTGGTGCCACAATTCATGTATATAGAAATGATGGATTGCAGACTGTATGGGAAGGATGACACCTCTCACTTCTTTCTCCCATGGGTACCACTTATTCACACAGTAGCAGAGGGTTTCTCTTTCGACTGGGCCAAATTGTTATCAGACAGTCTGGCTAGTCAAATTACAGAATATAGAGCACAAAAGGAGAGCGAGAAAGAGTCTTCATTCTTCATGTCCTCTTACATCATGGATGATATTTTCTTCATGACAACTTTCCCGTTAATGAGCTGGAGCTAGACTCCAACTAATGCAGAGCCTATTCATGTCTACCACTCAAAACTCTGGGAAGATAAGGCCAAAGAATTCATCTACGAGATTTTCAACTGGGTAATGGTACCAATGCATGTCTCTATCTTCGGCCATCCACCTCCTAGGATTTCAGATAACATCATGGCCAACCCAAGTAGCGTTGTAGATTGGTATATAGAAGCCAAATTTTTGTATATTAGGGTTTTTGGCACCTCTGTCCCCCCATATGCTCTGTCATTATTCTTACTAAACAAGCTAGTATGTCGTGAGATCGCCAGGAAAAATGTGCTCAATGGGATAAACAAGAAGCTCAAAGGAGTATCAAAGAAGGTATGCCCCCCCTTCCCCATTCACATTGGTACATATTCTTTATTGGATTTTGGCCATGCTAATGTGGAGGCTACAACCTTAGAGGAAATGA
Organism: Picea sitchensis; assembly: GCA_010110895.2. Lineage (NCBI taxonomy): Eukaryota > Viridiplantae > Streptophyta > Pinopsida > Pinales > Pinaceae > Picea > Picea sitchensis. Next base: position 15,732 of record SNQJ01S0131151.1, on the reverse strand, counting down.
AATTGGTAGACATCAAGTTTAAGAAACACGCCCCTAATAAGTTTGTGAGTAATCACTTGGTGAGTTGTGGGATGAAGAGATACGAATACGAAGACTCACCTCATGATGAAGTCTTCCGAGGTCTGAGGTCCTACTCAGAAGTTTTAAGCTAGATTCAAGCTCTGCTACCTGGCGATATGGTCGATTTCTATAAATTCCAAGAGCACATGAGAATTTTCCTCCCTAAAGTTTTATGGGGCAGAGACCCACAACCCCCAGGTACACAACAAGCAAAAGATAAAAGTTAGACGGGCATGATCCCTAGAAAACTAGAGACTCAGGATGAGACAAAGAAAACTAAGATCTCGAATCAGGAAGAAGAGATCCCCAACCAAGAAGAAGGAAACCCAGAAATAGTTACCAAGGAAATTAACAGCCCCATTGCGTCTGTCACTCCCTTACAATTCACAAAGGGGAACCTTGATACAGAGTGGATATTCAAAGAGGACCTGACACCTATCTCTGTAGAAGAGTTTCCTCCTAATGGATTCTTCTTCAGTAAGAAAAGGAAGGTTGTGGTAAAGCAAGAAAAATACCAAAGAGCGAGCATGGTAGCTAAAAAATACAAAATCCTAGCAGATGGGGAAGCCTTGGAAGAGGAAGAATTCACAGATGAGATAGCAGGAATGTTGGGGGCTTATGCAACAGACAACCAATATTCAGTCGGAACTTTGAAGGCACAGTTGAAACAAAAGAACCTATTGATCAGCAAGTTGGAGGCTCAGTTAGCAACGACAGAGACAAATGCCAGGGAGGAAGAAAACAAATATTTCGAGCAAGCCAGAGTGACTGATCAACAAGAAATTGAGAGGCTTAAATCCGACCTTGAGCAGATGCATAAGTCCGCACAAACAAGCCAAACACAGGTAAGTCAACAAGAATATCAAATAAAACTATTGCAGTCTAAATTAATTTTTGTTGAAAACCAGGTCATAGACATAACCATATTCCAATCCCAAGCCATGGAAATACAAAGTAAGGTAGAAGTAGCTCAACAGGATCTACTTGCCAAAGTAGAAACCATATAGAATCATTTTCATATGATAGAACAAGCATTGAAAGATATCTCCTCGAGAGAAAGAGAAGTGGTAGCAGCTCAGATTGCTTTCTAAGAAGCTGCTATAGCAACAACGAAAGAAGAGGTGGCCATCAATTCCAGGTTGTCTATCCCAGAGTAATCCAGAGGTAACATCCTACTGAAGGCATGGGAACATAATATATCCAAGAGAAGAAAAATATCTAAAGATATGAGAGATGCTTGTGAAGAGACATTTGGCTTGATAAATAAAAATTTGTTAGATCTAGATAAAGAAGGTAGTGTTGGAACACTGGGAAAAATTAACATAGCCAAACATTTGCTGGACATCAAGGAGAATGGGGAAAAAGGACAAATTGAATTATCCCAGGTAAGTGAGGTCAATATCGCCCAAGTGGATAAATGGTTGATAAGACCAAGCTTGAAATTGTGGTCTATCATCACGGAACATCGACAAGTAGGAAAAACAATTCCACAATTGGCAAAGGATTGTTACACTTTCGAGGGGAACAATCAAGCCGAACCTTCCAAGATTATAGCCCAGTTGGTAGAAATGTGTGTTTTTTGTATCGATTAGGGGAAAAGGCAGACTTCTAGAGGCAAGTAATGATAGATGCTAATCATATCCTATTTTTGGGACAAGAGAACAAGAAAAGAAAACACCCTAACCACATAGAGGAAGACAAGAGACAAGGAAGTGAAACGTTTCATTTTCCATTTGTAACCGAAATTTTTAGAACGATTAGAATTAAAAGCATGTTAAAATTTTGTATAAGTATAATTTTTAGAAAACGAGCAAGGGGATTTTTTTTCCTTTGGCCGATTGTACCAGAGAATATCTCTTTCGCCAGAATTAATACAAGGCAGATCGAAGAATCCTTTTTCCGTCAAGATTGGGTTATGTGTTTCTTCTGTTGTTTCACATTTCACATCAGTTTTCATATGTGTCTTTAATGAATGCTTAGCTGCAATTTAGTATGACCTCTACTGTGGTGGTCATTTTTTTTTAGTTATCTAATCGTTTACAACTTTTCCTCTGTACCGGCTATCAACAGGTACAAGACCTGTGAATTGTTTAGATTTCTATATCATATGCTTCATTAAAGTTTTTCTTACTTATCTTCTTCTTCTGTCACAAGGTGAGATTCTTCCCTAATTGATGCCTCACATTGTTCAACAGATCTATGTTTTCTTTCGCTTCATACATGGTTTTAAATTTTAAATCAGTTACGGAAAACGGTCTATGATTTCGTTATACTATTAATTCTATTGTGGGATTCTTTCTTGTATAATATGAAGGTGAAACAACAACCAATGCTTTACAAAAAATCTGTTCCTTTATGACTTTCCCTATGGCACAACAACCAAACTTAGAACCTGGTCTCTCAGATCAAACCAACCTCTCTTTAAACCTTTTCGATACCATTATGAAAACTGCTACTACCTAGGCCAAACTTGAACCATTGAACGTGATATAAACATTCAAGAACAAATAGAAGATAGACCCAGACAACTCTAAAACTAGATTGAGATTATTTTCCCAGTTGTTTTCTCCTTTTACATCTTTCACACTTTTTGGATGCCTAGACTCAGTACTTTATAGCCTTAAGTACAGACTCTGGAACAACAGCTGGAATGGTGGTAGCTTATCTTTGAGAAGAGATGTGACGACTGCCCTCATTCGCAAGAACATGATTACAATGAGGCTCTGAAGGCATTTTTTACAATAAACAGGAACGCCAAAAACCCTATACATCCAAAAAACTTAACCCTAGGAGATGAAGCACCAAAAGTCATGTGGGCCCCGTTTGGGTAAGTTAGTACATCAACTTCCCGAGGCCGTAACATTTGCATATGATCTCCGTTTTAGGTGTATGATAGCTCGTTGGAAAGGTATCATCGAGGATATTCATTTTGGGGTATCAATAATTCCTTCAGTTTTCAGTCAGAAGCTCGATCCCGAAAACCTTCATTTAGGCCCTTAAAATGGCCTCTGAAGTCAAAACTGCTAAAAATAGTAAATTTCCAAAATTGTTAGAAAAATATTTTGAGCCAGTTGGAAAAGGTGGGTGGCCACTGATATCCACCTAGATCATGGCCAAGCTAGGACTATAATACAATGTATATTTCTCCAATTTCCATTCAGGCAGATGTCTTTTTGGAACAAATTGGAAAATTCCTACGTTGGCTCAGTTCATTGAGTCTCTTACACAAGAGAAAACAAAAATCATATAGATGGGATTCATGAAATATCCAAAAGAACATGCACTCACCATGCATGATGGGAAAGGGTCATCCAAACAAAACGGGAAGGAGGGATATTCCAAACCCTTTAATGATTCTTCAGGTTCCAAAGACTCTTCAGATTCCAAGAAGAAGAAAAAGGGAAAGCAATGCACTTTCTACAGTAAACCGAATCATGAAGAATCCACATGCATGAAGAAACATATCGATCTTATGGCACAGGCACTTCAGCAGAACAACCTTGGAAACTTCATTCCAAAGGGAGTCAAGAAGCAGAAGGAAGAAGATCCCACTCCTAAGAAAGGTAATCATCATGCTCTGGTTGCAATTAATTCATCATCTGATTCATGGATCATAGATTCTGGTACATCCCATCATATGGAAACGAAAGAGGAAGTTTTCTCTTCCTTGAGTCCATGCTCAAGACCCCCTATTCTCATGGGGAATCATATTCCATTAGCAGTAGCAGGAGAAGGGAG